>JADGKE010003220.1:0-33983 GCA_026954515.1 Cladochytrium tenue
CCCGAGCCCGCAGATGTCGGCGGCAGCCCGGCCGGCATCACTCCTGTCGCTGCTGCCGTCGACCAGCGCTTCGGCGTCGGCGCTACCAGCGGCGGCAGCGTCGGTAACAGCGGTGCTGCCGCTCGAGGGTCGAAGATGCGCGTCGCCGTGTCGCCCGATGCGTCGAGAGAGTACAGGCCGCGGAAGGCGTGGTTGCGCAGGCCACGGAACAGGATTATGAAGTGATTCGCCGGCGATGCCGAGAGCGCCTGTGGGGCGGGTGCAGCGGACGCGAGGGAGGGGAGGAGGGCGTTAATCGATGAATTATCGCGGTGCATGTTTGTCAAGTATAACCTGCATGACATCTTCTTTGGTTTTGTCGTTGGCAGTACCGGCGAGGCATATCTGCAGTGCGTTCTTGATGAGCCGGCGGTTTGATTGCAAAGGCATCGGAGGTTCGCGCAAACGCCGCCTGGGCATCTCTGCGTCATTCTGGCTGACCGTAACCTGAGAGTGGTTTGCATTTTGCAGCGGGGGAAGGAATGTCGAAGCAGACGAAGCTGACGATCGAGCGCCAGTGTTTCTTTCGAGCAAAAGGTCGTCTTTATGCCGTTGTCGGGTCCGATCGCCCGTTCGGCGCTCCATTGGAAGCCGCGGAAGCCGCTCTCTGGTGAAAACTCAGTTGTTACCCATCTCAGTTGGGGCCATTGGTTCTACCGTACCTTGAAGGCGGGCTGCTCGGAATCCTCGTATCTTCCAACACAAGGTCCTGATTTCGATCAACCACAAAAACTACAAGAGAATTCCACTTACTTGATCTGAAACCAGACCTGGCATTGGTTTCCCTGCATTGGCCTTCTCCTGCTCTTTGCGCCGCTTCATTTTTTCTCGAATGGCACGAGAGCGGCGGACTTTATTGCGCTCCCATGCAGCAATTTGGGCAGCTTCTTGGTCTCCATCCTTCATTGGAATATCTGAGTGGCTTGTCGCAGGGGACATCTGCTGGAAGCGAGAGTTAATAAGCCCTAGGTCCGTTGGCACGGGCAGTGTTGCTTCAACCGATTTTTCGATCTGAAAATGCACGTCCTCGTTTTCTTCAGCCATTGGAAACCAAACCAAGCCAGTCCCGGGTCGGTGTCCAGAAGTCCTCGCAACTGGGATTGCTTCATCTGGATTATGCTCCTGAGGCTGATGCCGTCGCTCATTGTTCCGTCCATCAATTTCAAACTGCTCCTCCACATTACTCATATCAACTTGCACACCGAAATCAGTGAATGACCTTGCGACATTAGACGCTGAAATCGACGTATTTGCGTGCTTGGAAGATTCAGCGGTGTGCTTCTCCGCAGCTGGCGCAGTAGCTCCAGTTGGTTCAGTCAAAGAGGTTCCATTTTCTATCGACAGTGGTCGTCTCGCTTCTATCGCTTTGTGTTCAGACCGTTTTGCGCGTCTTGGTTTTCTTCGTCTCCGCTTTAAGCCGTGTGTGGCAATCATCTGCTCAGCTTCTTCGCCTGGAATTTTATCGGGATGTCGATCCTCTGTTTCCCGTCCCGAGAACGATAAGCCATCTAACTTCGAGTTACTGAAGTTTGAGTCTGATAAAACGCGTCCTATCATGGCTGGCATTGACTGTCGGTGGGGAATCCTGGATACAAACTCATTTTGGGTCGCAAGGGCCGATTTTCTCGAAACAACCATACTTGCTGGAAGGTCGTGGCTAATAAGCCTTTCCCCGTACTCGATGTCTGAGGCTTCCTCCAAATCGTCGCCATGAATAGGAATCTCGTGCATGTCTAACAAAGGCGGTGTTGCATGATTGCTCCTCCTTTCCGTGTAAGCGTTCTCAGAAGCATTACTTGAAAATGCTCGCTTTTTAATAGAGCCAGCTTTCCAATTTCGCCTTTGGTCAATCAAGTCTTCGTCGTCATTCTTGAGAATCGAGTTCACATCAAAAACAGGCGCATGGTCTGTTGACCCTTCAGAGTCACTGTGATTGTTTTTATCAAGCCTAAAATGAACAGACCCTCCCGAGGTAGGTCGATATGTTTGATTTCTACTCATAGGTATCTGCGAGGTCTTTTCTTTATTGCTCCAGTTCGATTCAGGAAGAGTAACTAAGAATGATCTAACTTGCCCACCACAGTGGTCAACTTGAGCGGGAGAGGTGATGTCTTGACCATCTACTGTCGCAAATCGGTTGAAATTTTCTTCATGATTGTCTTCAACAAGTGCCACCCCAATTTTACGATCGGAAGTCTCAGCATGAACTGGTAAACCATGCGGGGTCTGCACACCTAATCTGTGTGCCTCAGCATCGGCATTTGGTCGCAACTCTTGAGGATTTTCTAATAAAAGGTTCTCGGCTTCCATTCCAAAAACTTTCAATGATTTCGGTGCTTTTTCTCTGCAATCAATGTCGATAGATGCTTTCATTTGAACAGGTGTTGTTTTCGGCCTTGGTAATTTGGATGGTTTTTTCTTCCAGCTCTCGACGTGTATTTCGAACTTCGGATTAGATGACATGACGGGGAGGCTTTCAAACCGGGGCTCTGGTAAGATTGTAAGGGATATTGAATCTTCGATTTGTGGTAATGCCGCGATTTTCGCAACCACGTCGGTACTCGCCGTGTTGCGGTCTTCGATATTAAGCGTAATTACAGACGTTTCAAGTAAATCATCGGTGATCTTCTCGGAATTCTCTAGAGCGCACTGGACGAATCCAGCCTCTTTCACTGTAATAGACTGCTCATTTGTCTTGGTAGGAGCTGCATTTCCTCCTTTTGCATTTTGCCGTTTTTTATTTCGCCGCAGTCCACCATCCGCAAGTCCAGCTCCTTTTTTGTTCGGTTTGGGTTGCGGCTGGAACTTATCTTGCGTGGTTTGCGTAGGCTTTACTGACGATGTGTTGAGAATCTCAACATTATGAGCATCACCCTCGGAACTCCTTGTATCAGAGGGAAACTGTGTCTCACCACCATACGCGGCTTGGACCAATATATCTCTCAAATCTTTAGCTGAGTCCACGGAATGTCTTCCAAGAGAAGTTTCAATTCGGAGATCTCCGGTATCTTGCTCTTGATGGGGACCCTCATCTACTTCATTGCTCAAGTTCAAATTGGTGGCTGGCTTCTCAATGTGGAGTGTTTGTTCAGTTGGACCAGGCTCAACATCTTTGGCATTAGAAATTGCGATGAGCGTAGAGTGGTGTCCGTCATTGAATTCAAATGGAGGTTTGGGGTTTAGGACCTCCCTTAGGGCCCTTCGGGATATTTTCACCTTGGTACTCACTATAGGCTGTGGCGACTTTCTGTCTAATAGTCAATAGATATAAAAATAACTTTAGCAAACCTGTTCACATGCTGGAACAACTGTACAAGGAATGCTGTGACAAAGGACAATGGGGTGTCCAAGACATCCGTTTGAGCCAATTTAAATCGTGGCAAATCTTGAGGTAACCATGGAAGGTTGACGAATCCAGGCTCCATTTCGCATGCTTTCTGAAATAGAATCAGGTGTGTTGTAAACGGACCCTCCGAGATTTCTGATGATTCAGATAAATCTTGAACTGGGGGCAGTGCTGCACCAGTTCCGAACTCATGAGCACCGTTATAAGCGTCCAAATCGAGCCCCCCAAATCGGTAACAAATTGCTATGCTACAGAGGGCTCTCCCATCAAGGAAGTCTGAAATTTTCGAAACAGTTTTCCAGTTTTGAAATAACTGCGAGATATTTTTTCGACGCGGGTTTATAGTGGTCTTCGCCCGCTTCAGGTTGACAGCTTCGGTACTTTTCTCGCAATTAGATCTCTGTATTTCAGCCGAAAACGGTGGGACCCGCTCCGAAGATGTATTGAGGTACGCTGAACAAGCGTTTGCCCAGGAACACAGACACTCCGACAAATTCCAATCGTTTGAACTAATATCAAAAGACGGAAAAGCATGCCTAATAGCTTTAGCGACATCTAAAGGCAAACTTCATACTTCAAGTGGTTTCGGACGGAATCCTTCGAAAAGTTCTCACACAACGACTTTGATATCCGGCTCATAATCAGCAAATGTTGAGTCTAGCGGTTTAATGAATCATCAGATTTGTATAAAAGCGGAACGTACTTCTGAAAACTCATCAGCTCCAAGGAAATTAGAATTGTAACTATCGTTCATTTCTTGCTCGGGCAGTTTCTCGAAGCAGTTGAGTTTGATTTTAATGTCGTCATATAAAGCGCCAGTTCGAAGACAGTGCACGACATTGGATGAAATTGTGACTGACTGTGGAACAGTTAATTATGCGAATTTCAGTCGATATCTACATATTCTGGTGCACCAACGTCCTCCTCTTTTATGCTTTGCAAAACTATGCTTGGTCGTGTGATTGAGAGCATCCATCTGAGACCAAATGCGAAGGCCCAGTTTGAACTCTTATAATCGCGCTCATCCGGCTCGGCCATTGGCTGACTACTTTCTGGTGTACCCATATGCCTAAGCCACAGCTCTTCTGCTACTCGGGCTAGAATGCCCGGAACGCCTTGTCGTAGCCCTTCCTGATCTTCGGCACACAAATGAAGCTCCGCTTTCGAAAGACCATCCAGCAGAACATCGCAATTACGTTTCGGCAGATCCGGATGGAACAGCGCTTCCTGGGTCGTATACCACGCCTATTTTTATCATGTTTAATTGTCATCGCGTGGTGATATCTGTAATTATCGAGGTTACCAGGTCCACCATAGAGGGCTGAAAGAACGCCAAAATCTGTTTGGGGTGAAGTGGGTAAGCAGTCCAATCCCTAGAAGGTCTGTCAAACTGTACCTGAATTAAAACAAAAGTATCCAGGTCCTCATCCTTCAAATCATCCCTGCCAATTAACTCAGAAGCCCACGTTCTCCAGTTGGTGCTGTTGTTCTTAGAGGCTGTGGACGGCGTGCCCATTTTTCATCACAGACAAACTCCTGTCAATAATTTACAACCAGATTTGCCACCAATACCACAACTGCGAAACACAAAAAGGAAAACTCCAATTCCTTCTGAGCCATGAGCTTCATCAATAGTAATACCCAAGTGTGAGCTGTGTGGCCAGCACCATGGTAAAACACGAATAGTGGGTCTTCCTATGCCAAATTCTGAATTTAATGAGGTTTAATATATAAACACTTAACCAATCTGAATGGCCAGTTACGTGGGCTGCTCTTCCAATAACTTTTATAGGCGACAAAGGCGCTTGCTCCGTTTGCTTAACACCTGCACAGCCCTCCGGGTCTCCTATCAGAAGTTTCGGGTTAGAGATCCATTCCAGATCAAACCAGCTTGTCCCTTGTCAGGATTTCGGACATCATGGAGGACGAAGCCCTTCAGCAAGGAATTTCAGATCGCAGGGCGGAGGCATATGTTGAATCGCTATCGCAAGATGTTGGTTCTTAAATAAGCAGAGAACGCATCGTAACTTCCTCTTTATTTAGGACGTTGATCGTATGGTGAGAAAGTTTGTTCGGCTGGCACTGTTTACCGAATACAAGAAGATGCCATTAAGACGGGATGACATCATTAAAAAAGGTACACAAGCAAGAGAAATATATCGTCTTTGATATCAATTTTAGCGCTCGGAGACCACGGAAAGGCGTTCAATGCTATTTTCTCTCGTGGACAAACCGTACTTCGCCAAGTTTTTGGCGTTGAGTTGGCTGAAATGCCAGCGCGGCATAGGAAGCAAGGTCCAAGTGCCGGAAATGGTACGAGTTAACATTCACGATGATTCTCAAGTTAAGTAGAGCTACGAGAAAAGACGGGCAAGGATTGGATTCTTCGGTCGATTTTGCCTCCTGCGAGTTTGCCCCAAGATGCTCTGGACGTTAAACACAAGGAGGAGACTGGCCTTCTAATGGTTATTCTGTCGCTCATTTACCTCAGCGGGCGCAGCATTAAACACGGTTGGTATCACCTTTGTCACAGCTTTATAACTTTTTCAGACGATCTTTGTTCGCATCTTAAACGCCTTGGCGTGCGCCCAGATCAGCAGGACCACCCACAACTCGGAAATGTTGACGAGTTATTTCACTTGTGGAACAAGCAAGGTTACATCGACAAGCTGAAAGATACATCCGACGAGCGTGCAGAATTCGAGTATTTTTGGGGTCCTCGAGCAAAAGTAGAGCTAACAATTGAAAGCATTCATAATTTCGTGACCGAGGTAGGCTGATGCAAACAAACTATTCACCTACAACCTTCCATTTTCTCCAAGGTATTCCCAAACGTTTCAGAACAGGCTTTGAACGAATTTTTTGAAGATCCTACTAATCAACAAAACTAGCACGGGTTGGAATGTTTTTATGCTATTGGCATATAAGTTTACAATGGAGGGCGTGAAATGCGTAGAAGAGAATTAAACGCGAGCATTGCAAGCTCCCATAAAGAACCGACGCACACGGCACGTGAATATGGCAGCAAAGACCGCAACCCAGAAAATCAAATATACAGAAAAGGATGCATAAGAGCCAACATTGTCCCAACCGACCAGCGCTTGGAAGAGTAGCCATGCGTCATGATTCCGAGGGCTACAACACTGAAATGCCCTGTAGAGTACTAAGAAAGTGCAAACAAACCATAATGCGTCATACCATAATGCGCTTCGAACGTCGTTTGTGTTCACAACCGTCCAATAGTCGTCGAATCCAACAGCATAAAGCCACGAGTTGACCTCGAGTGACCGAACAGCCCGAACACAGAGCCCAGCAGAGTACACAAGGAATGCCGATGGGATCGCAACACCAAAGGCGGACGGCGGGATAGATACTACAATCCAAAAGAGCCCCAACCCAACGGCAAGTCCGCAAACTGCGCCAGCAAATCCACCTAAGCCCAAGGCCGCCGGGTCTGTCGGGATCGTCATCTTTAAAAGAAAAAAATAGGTGAGTATTTGGTCGTCGAAGGTATGAATACGAACATTTCCCAGCGTAACAACCGCCTCCAGACCAGTGCGAACGACTACTAAAAATGACACGAGTGCCAATGCTGCAGGAGCGAACCGATGGAACATCGATTGCATATTTTTGTTGGTAGTTCCTTGCTTCGAAAGGCCCGTATCGGCAGCAGGATCCAGTCCTGCGGCCACAGAGCCAGGAACCAGTCCCGCATTTGCAACAACCGCTGCGATCATAACAGACGATTGTTCCCGAGATAGGCGAGGCTCGTAAGGGGGCGGTTCACAATCAGTCGGAGTGGTGATTGTTCCCGAAAGTTCCCAGTCGGCTGCTTCTTTGTGCATAAGTCCAAGAGGAGGGGCTGACGGACTGAAGATACTTCGAGAAATGCGTCGGAGAGATTCGATTCCAATCAATGGAACTCGAGAACAGCGAGGTGCATCGGTGGTATGTGTGATGTCACATGGCATCGACCGTTTTTCCGTCCGGTCATGACGCTGACACAAATCAAGCAGGACAAATATTGATAGGATTAACGACTGCGGTATGGCAAGAACAGCAGTCCAAATCCAATAAGAGTAAATCCTGTTGGGATTATGTTATCAGCGAGCTACTTTTCGGGAGTTGAAATTTACCAAAGATTGACCTTGTAGTTGGCATCCGTCACAATAAAGCCAGTTCCCACAGCAAATGAAAACGCAAGAGCACAACCAGATCCTGCCAAAATATGACGGCGGATCTTCTTTGTCCGTTTCGGTTCATGACGGTTGTAAACGTAGTTGTAAGCGAGGAAGATAGAGAGAACAAAGGCTTCTTCCAAAGTATCTACAACAACAGGGTTAAGATCAATGTAAGAGGCCGCTAAGACCACCACTTACCAGAGAAGAGGATGAAAAAGACTGGAAAGGAAAATGGCATGCTGGACGCCAACGGTGGGATCACCAGCAACGCTGGTTACAGATCCTGATACAGGATGACCAAAATTTAGGAAGATTTTGTCTAGAAATAGACCGCAGGAAATGCCGACCTTCCATGTCAACCGCTGGGGTCCAGGTGTGCGCCCACGTTACGCGACCTTCGCAACCAGCAGTCGAGCAGAAGTCCCTCAGAATCTTATTGAGCAAATTGTTCAAAAGTATGCCATTGACAGAGCAGGCCCATCACCGGCTCCTGTTCGGCAGGGTGATTTTGTGTCCATCCGCCCCCAGCATGTCATGACTCACGACAATACAGCTGCAGTGATGACCAAGTATGTTTCCCCGCCCTCAAAGCAGTCTAACAACGACACAAGGTTTAAATCGATCGGAGCAACAAGGTTTTTCAATGAGAAGCAGCCGGTTTTTACGTTAGATCATGACGTACAAAATAAAAGCCCAAAAGTATGGAAGCTTGTCAAATGAACGGACTAACACCAATATTAATACTCAGAATCTTGAGAAGTACCAGTCTATAGAAGACTTTGCAAAGAAAAACCGCGTGAATTTCTATCCAGCAGGAAGAGGTATTGGGCACCAAGTCATGGTGGAGGAAAGTTATGCGTTTCCCTATACTATGGTCGTTGCTTCGGATTCCCACTCCAATATGTACGGCGGAATCGGAGCACTTGGTACACCGGTTGTGAGAACAGATGCGGCTGCAATTTGGGCAACTGGTCAAACATGGTGGCAAGTTCCTCCTGTAGCAAAAGTGCACTTTGAAGGAAAGCTTCCTCTCGGATCTTCTGGAAAAGACGTGATCATTGCACTTTGTGGCCTACTCAATAACGATGAGGTATAACCAGTCTGCAGTTTCTTCGCTAATCTTTCCAGGTTCTCAACCACGCCGTGGAATTTACTGGTGATGGAGTCAAACATTTATCAATTGATGAGCGCCTTACTATTGCAAACATGACAACCGAATGGGGTGCTTTAGCTGGCGTTTTCCCTGTTGACGAACGAACGCTGGACTTCTACGAGGCTCGTCTTAAGCGGCGGGGACCGACTAGCCTGCGTTTGACCCGAGAACGAATTGACGACTTGGCAAACAACCCATTAGTGGCCGACCCTGAAGCATTCTATTCAAAAGTTATCCACTTCGATCTTTCTCGAGTATCTCCTTATATATCAGGACCGAACTCGGTTAAAATAGCGCACCCAGTTGACGATTTTCAAACTGGTGGACTACTTGGAGAAGTGAAAGTTAACAAGGCGTATCTGTTGTCTTGCACAAACTCGCGTGTCTCTGATCTTAAGGTGGCCGCAAATATTGTGCGTGGGAAGAAAATCGCACCCGGCGTAGAGTTTTACGTTGCTGCTGCATCCAGTGAAGTTCAGCACGACTCAGAAATTGATGGCGACTGGAAGGCGTTGATGGATGCAGGTGCTCTCGCACTTCCCGCAGGGTGCGGCCCATGTATCGGTGAGATCAGAAAGAAGCTTCGTGAATTGATGTTATACAACTTTAGGTCTTGGCACTGGGCTATTGAAGGATAATGAGGTGGGAATTTCTGCAACCAATAGAAATTTTAAGGGTCGTATGGGATCTCGTTCGTCATACGCGTACCTGGCTTCTCCAGGTAATTTATATCTACGAATAATAGGCTTACTTTACTGCTAGCTGTTGTTGCCGCCTCGGCGCTTGCTGGACGTATTGTTTCACCTGAAAGCCTGTCATCAAGCACATCCAATACAGAACATCAAAAACCTCACTTCAGTGTGACCACGGTCCCGAAGCCAGCTATTTCAAAAAATCCTGCTGATGGAAATGACTCGACCATTCTTGGTTTTCCGGCAAAGCACACTGGCGAAATTGTGTTCTGCGATGCCGACAATCTTGACACCGATGGAATATATCCTGGTAGCCACACTTATCGTGAGGATGTTTCTCCTGAGGAAATGGCGGAGGTTGCGATGCGGAATTACGACCCTACATTTTCAACTCAAGCGAAGCAAGTTCGTTAATCTGAAGTTGTTAAATTTTACTTATAATGCATTAGGGTGATATTTTGATTTCCGGATTTAATTTCGGAACTGGGTCATCGCGAGAGCAAGCGGCTACGTGCCTTATTCATCGAGGCATAAAAGTGGTCATCGCAGGCTCATTATCGGAAACGTACAAGAGGAATGCGATCAATAACGGACTTCTGTGCCTTGAGTGCCCTGAACTCGTGCGATACCTGCGGCAAGAGCTCAGCGGCGAAAAACAAGCGACTCGACGACCTGGATGGTCTGCGGAGGTGGACTTTGTGGGAGGGCGTTTTAATCTTGCTTCTGGGAAATCTTTCGACATCCCTGTTGTTGGGAAGGCGGCCCAAGAGTTAATTGTTGCGGGGGGGTTGGAAGCATGGGTGAAGCAAAGGATTTCAGCTTGAACCTTCCTAGAAGAAACCCTTTTTATATGTTGAAGACGCGTTGCTCCCAATGTCTCTAATCAAAGGCTTTACCTCAGATGAATCGTTAAGAAAGCATGTTAGCCAGTGACTGGCAAATTGCGTCGCTCGCAAGAATTTATGTCACATGGAGGTTCCGAAACGTTACATGGAACATCAACCCAACGTCTCTCTAAATGATCCAAACGGTTGAAGCTCGCCATATTGTCGATAAGCTTGTCCTTCTTCAACCATCTCACCCTTTAACAATTCAGCAACTATTACTATTACCGCTCCTCTTCGCAACTACTCTCTGTCGGCGCCTTATCATAGCTTCTGTTGGAAGTTTTGTACTTCGACGGTGCGTTTGCAACCATAAGTCTATATTAAGAATGAAGGAATATACAGTCAGACGAAGTCGTCCAAATGGGTATTGCCGCTATTTTCTCCCTGGGAGCGAGACGTGCCAACTGCTGTCGTGTAGCTTCCTTGGATCATGTCGTCAAGGTGAGCGACATTGGATTCCACTTGTTCATTTGCTTCAGAGGAAAGCTGATCCGAAGTTGGATTATTTGCTTCATCAGCATCGACGACAGATGGCAGTTGTAGCAATCGGACGGGTAGATTTGTTCGGAGAAAGACACTGTTTGTGCTTGGCCCGTGCAGTGCTAACGGGGCTCTCCCTTGAACTATCGGCTGGAAAACCGATGGGGAACCATCCGCGTCACTAAGCAAGACAGATTAACAGCAACAACAGAGATACGAATAACCACTAACACGACAGCACCGAACAATCTAATTATGTTTGGAAGGGTGTGCCTAAGGTTTGCAACGTTCAAGCCAACGTAGTTCATCAACTTCAAAATATTAGAGGAAATTATTACAATGAAAATTACCTGCTCTATATCCTTGTTTAATAAAAACACGCCGTACTCAAACATGGCTCTATCGACGCCTTTTTGATATAAAGGAAACCTAAAAAAAGTCACTATTACATCAAGCAAAGGCTTTCTTACTCTCGCCCACCAACATGAAGCTTTGACACTCGATCTAGAATTTTAGACCTGGATGACATGGGATTCACTGGGTAGCGAATTGGGACTTCAAGATATTTTGCAATGATGGACACAAGGTGCGCAACGTAACCCAGGGCTGTTGAGACCCTTTCGTCATCATTGCCTTCAAAATGTTAACCTTCGACGATGTTTGGTTTTTACCTAAAAATTCTGAATTAGGCAACCAAAGGCCACGAATAGAGCAAACTCTGCTATCATCCTTTGCCTTGAATCCTATGAGAAATATTGCGTCGTGAATGATGCAGACCCACCTCTTTCAAGTTATAAATATTAAAGAGCTCGCCTAAAACGCTCGTTTGCTTAACTGTAATCTGTTGAATAAGGTTTGCATATTTAATTCTGAGGTTTGGGTTAATACTTCAAAAAAAATTTCGCCAACCGTTGTCGTTCAATAGCTGAATGGGCTTCGTATATATTCAAGCGAATTTTGTCCCTTTCAAAAGATGATTCGACAAGCAATCTTCGTTTCCTTATAAGAGCATCTTTTGTCTCCTCTAGCTGAACTCTCCCTGGAGAGACAAAATAAGGAGGCTCATTCATAAGGCGAAAATCGTACGCTTTTGAATTAGCTGGGAAACTGTGAGGATTTCACTCTCAGTCAGCCGAACGTTTGACGTTTTTGCTCTAATATCCGCTTCCTGGGAATGTAAATGCTCGGGAAAAAAACCACATGCATACTATTGCATCGTCATTATTATAGACCAGATCTGCCTGGTAAATTATTCCGTTTATGTCCTTATCATTCGAATGTAGCTGCAAGGACGAAGAAACTAATCTGAAGAACTTCAGAACACACTCGCCGGAATGAAATATGCTAACATTTTCATATGGTTCAAGTCGTATGAACCTTTGATCTACTTAAGTTAGAAAAGTTGGAAATATAAACCATACCTTTGATTCATCAACTTTCACCACAGGCAAGCCACCAATTTCGGGCTAATATAAGGCAATTAGACAGCGATTAGGACTTATAAGTACAACATTATCGTCATGAAATCTGCAGACGTAGTATCCGCCATCGAGTCGCAAAATGATTGTGTTGGGAGGGAAACTAGCTTTGGTGTCATCTGGGGGAAACTATTCAAGTAAGAAGAAGGAGACTTCAATTCCATACCTCCTCAAAAAGAAAGTCTAGGTGGTGCAGGTTTATCCTTTGCGACAATATAGTCCGAAAGCCATCGAAGTTGTTACTCAGGAAAAGTGAGTCCACTGACTGCCATAAAGGTAATGTCGTCCTCCGTGCCCTTATTTCCAACAGAAATTCATGAACATTCGGAAAATTCATCTTATTGGTATCGACTGGTACCCATGATGGATTCTAAATGTCAAGTCAATGGTTCGTTTGAGTTCACGGTCGCAAACCATTGACGAGAAACAAATTTCACTTCGGTAAAATTGAGCATCGAGATGAGGATTCTTGAGGACAAAATATGAATCCAATAGATCATTTGCAAAAGCTTTTGATGGCCGCGCATATTTCTCGAGCAATAGTTGTTGTGAGCTTATACTTAGCCGCATAATAGAAGAGGAAGAAGGCTTTCTCATCAACCTTGAATTGGGGGCTGGAGGCTTCTCAAGTCTGCCGGAAACAGTGATTTCTTGCGGTGGGTCAATATGGCCATGCGATCCGGGCACAGTGCCAATTAGGCCTCGGCTGTGATCGTCGTCAGCCGCGTCCTTCAGTGGAATTCGACGCGTGGTAGAAGCCGGGATTTGATCGGTACGATCATCGAGATTGGACATTGAGGGCTCGGATACACCAGCAAGCCAGCTAGTTATAGCCATGTCCCTTTGATTTTCTTGATCGTCATCATTCATAGCGACTGTCGGGAATTCGACAGTTTTAATGGGTGCTAATTTCGGAGCTCCAAAGAATACAACGTCATGGTGCTGATTCTCAGCATTAGCTTCAAACCGAAGATTTCGACCAAGGATTAGTTGAACGTGCTTGAGGTTGCGTGACATTCTAAGCCATTCGTCAGCTTTGCGATCCTTCTTCGTTCCTGGAAAAAGAAGGGAAGGGGGATGCGGGCAAACCACACGCACAGAGGCACAGCGTGTCAGCCTTGTCTAAATTTGACAAGCAACCCCATGAATACTAAAGGACGAGCTCCTCGAAGCACCAGGAAGCGCTCCTTCAGTGATGTTTCGGAGGAGAAGTCGGGTGATATTGCAGAACTACGACCGCAACGGAAAATATCTTTAGTATCTTCGGAAACCACAGGCGATGCGACACCAAGAGTTGTACGGTCGATTGGCCAACATGGATCAGCAGTAAACGCTACTCCCCAAAAGAAACGAGAACAAACATCTCGACAGAGGACTATAAATGAGATGCTGACTCCCAGGAAGACCCCTACAAAAGCAATCACGACCTCAAAGGGAAAAGGTGTGGACCAATCTATCACTCCTAAAGTAGTGCCTGTCGAGGAACCAGCTCCAAACGAACGTAAGACCGAAACAAACGATAATGGTAGTACACCATTCTTGATCTGGGTAATTCTAAGCTTTTCATAATGAAGATGTAACTAGATTGGCCGCCGGTGACGAACATGATCCCGCAATAATCAAGTGGCTGAGGGACTTCGATTTGAATATGAAGGTTGGTTACCCATGTTTACACCTGTTAATGCTGCCGAATAATCTAGTATGGACCAAACATCGGCCTCACAAGACTTGAGCGTTGGAATCGGGCGAACCGCCTTGGCCTTGACCCTCCTGAAGATGTTGGCAACTTCCTTCGTTCAAGCATAGCGCAAATCGATAAAGAGCTCCGCGAAGGAATCTGGCACAACCGAATTTGATCACCTCCCTGTCCTTCACCCCCGACAATTTGTACTTTTCGTAGCAACCTGAACATTGAAAAAAAGTTGTCATAAACCTTGAATAGACGACGGTATTTTCAGAACTCTCCGCCTCCAACCTTGCCGATCTCGAATCAGTGGAATCCGGTGTGCCCGTGGAAATGCCGTCGCCTGATGCAGGCAGCGAAGGAATACCAGGGCTGAACCATGATGTGCGCGAAGCTGCACCTCACGAGGGTGAGCCTTCGAGCTGCAGTTCGGTGTTGTCTAGGGAGCGTGGAAATTTTAATTCTGGGCGTGGGTGCTGGTCCAGCAGGGAAAGGACGGCGAGGTTCGGAGGAGGCACGGCCGTCCGGTTTGCTTCGCGTCGGACAAAAGCAACCACCACCTCAAGCGCTGCCTGCCCGAGCTAAGTCAGCGTCTTACCTGGAGGAGCACCGACTGGGGTCACGGCTGTCCCAGCCACAGAGGGCGACAGCCACGTCAAACGTAGCGGCCGGAGCATCTGTTGGAACCAACATTTCCAGCGCGACGGCGATGTTGGGGCATCTCGACGATGTTGTCGCCCAGCTCGATCAAGTTCTGGAGGCCGACTTGAAAGAGCTGAGCTTCCTACCCGAAAGGCTTAGAATGGGCTTATCATCGGAGTTCGATTCCCAGATTTCTATTCCATCGATGGAGATCGCTGTTACTACAATCGACTCTCAGGCAGCACCAACTACGCCTATTATTCACGATGATACTATTAGCCTCTTGGATGCGGACCTGGAGAAAGTGGTTAAGGATGCCGCAGATCAATTCATTACGGATGACCAAAGTAGAGATTACTTCTCACCAGAACACTCCAATACGGATGGCGACGTAAACCGCCTGAGTGCTGTTTCTTTCAATCCTCGTAGTCCCGTTAATTCTGTCTGGGAGGGACAATTTAAGGATTACTTCCCGAACTCCCTTGAAAGCCCCTCGATGCCAAGAAGATCGGCCTCGGACTTTCCGAGTGATGGACATCGTCTTAACCTCAGCTCCGCAATTGTAGGTAAATTGCTGCTCAGTTTATTCCATTAATTCAGCAGAATGTACAGTTTGACCGCCCATTTGAAAATCCTTCACCGCATTCGAGCCGCAAGGATTTACCTGTACCAAGAAATATTCCTCTGCCCGAACCGGATGAATGTGCGTCTATTTCTTCGGTTGACCAAGACGTATCCGCTGCCGACCTCCAGGAGTTCGATGCGCCTGATAACATGGTGAAACACGGCGATAATGAAATGCTCGCACCTACACCAAGCCAACTTCGCCAATCCCCTCCGACTCAATTTTTACCAACTGTTACCACGGAATCCAGAAGCAATATCGAAGGGCGTCCACTTGGACGGGAGTGGAACGAAGCTAAGAACGACAGTTATAAAAACAATGCTTGTGCAACAGACTCAGATCCTAGCACGAATAATGATGGGTTTAGCGGCTCTAAAATCCAATTGGATAAACATGGCGGGGCATCTGATTCATTTGCCTTCAACGACACGAACGTTATTCTGCAAAATCACCCTAAAAACCGTTCGTTTTATCATGAGAACGCCAACACGACTGAAGCGTCTTTCGATCGCTCTGGATTGGAAAGTTTTGCCTCCCCTGGACACTCGGTGAAGGGGGAGGCCGCGAATCCCAACTACATGGTGAATTCTTGGGATCAAGGGTATGAAGTTGGTAGTGCGGGCTCTGACGCGAAGTTGGCACCACTAAACATCGATGACAGCGGAGGTAAATAAACCCCAGAATGCGCACTCTAACAGTGTTCAAGTTATTAGCGCCCTTCGAACTTTACAAAGTAGAATATCTCGTCTTGAAAGCGAGAAAATACACGCCAAGGAGCGAATATCGTCACTCGAACAGCATTTAGAACGCACCCATCAACTCTTGCTCAATGAGCAGTACGCGAAATCTAATTCGCTCTCTCGCCAAGCTGATACGAAAAGCAGTGCCCTATCATCTTCAACATCAGGTGCCGCCGGCCTGAGAATGTTCTTGGATCCAATCGCAAAAACTTCTCCAGCTCGAAATGAACCGGCCTCCGTTCCGTGCTCCACTTCGGTTGGCGTGTTAGGACCGTCTGATTCTCGTCATTCAGCCGCTTCGCTCCTTGTCGGGCCTCCTTTTAATGGCCACCGTCGAGATGTTAGCACTTCAATTGATGGATCACAAGTCGGGGGTGCTACGCCGGTCTTCAGTACGAGCCCAAGGCGGAAACTACCACAGGTTGTACTCAAGGACGCTGCCGTTGGGGACTCCGTTGTTATTGATAGACCAGATCCGCCTCCGTCCGGAACAAGGAAAAATTATGATCGTGAGATCCCTGCTTTCTCGGCTACCGTCGAGTCAACTGATATGAGCACCGATAGTAGCTCGCTAGGTATCAAAGTTGAGGATTCGATAAAAATAAGGCTTGGTAACTTCCGATACTTATCGCGCATTATCTAAATTTTGCAGAATTAGAATCCGAAACAAATTCGCTGCGAAACCGTGCATTGATTTTAGAGCGACAGCTTGAGCATGTTCGGAACGTGCACGCGCAGACGCTTCTTGAACGGGACGCAGCTAATCAAGAGCTTTCCAAGCTGAAGGGCCAGATATCTTCTCAAGCATCGGCCCCGACAAGAATTGAAGGCAGAGATATTTTAACCACTTCCGACGGAAGTGGTTTTCCACGGCGAGCCCACTCTTCCGCACAGTCAACTGTCAATAATGTGGACAAAACGAATTTAATGGAGGGCTGCAGAAGCGAAACGACAATGGAAAATGAGAGTTTTCTCCGTGATGATGAAATTAGCTCTCTTAGGGCCGAAATTGAAGCGCTCCGCTCGATACCCCAGAAGCGGTTTGACCCCTTAATTTCTATAGAAGTGAGTACCTTTATGAAAATTCCAATCTAATATTTTAATTTATCAGAAGCCAGTCAATCGCTACGAATCCAACCGAACCCATTTCCCTACGAATGTGGTGGAAGGAAACCGTCCGTCCACTATACCATCGGCAAAAAGGAAAGTCGACTCTCGACGAAGTCCCGTTTTATCTCAGAAATCAAGCACGAGTAATCGGATGAACTCGAACTCACTCCGCTCTAATAACGGTTTTGAGGAAAATTTTTCACGCGAAATGCCGTTTGTTGTCGGGACGGTTGGTACATATGAATGCTTCGATATCTAATCCATGTTTTCAGAATACCAATAAATCTTATTCTGTCACAGCCAACCTTCAAAGCGTTTTTTCACTTTTGAAGTCTCACAATCCGCCTTTATGCTCATTATGTAGCTCCAAAAAGAGAAACACCACCAGATATCGCGACAGGTCGGCTTCTAATGCAAAGAGTCCTGTGGAGTTTCATGAGCAGCACAACACTATGAGTTCTCTTCGGAGTCAGAGTGATTTTCGAAGTTTTCCAGATAACGCAGATGATTTGCTTAGCGCGGATCATGCAAAGCATCACGCAAATATTGCTCTAGAAGGGACCACTACAGGTGGTTTGGTAAAGCTTAAGAGAGTGCTTTCCTTCCTTGAAGACGATTTTGAAGAATGTAAAAGGTTGACAATCCGGCGCATAATCTCATACTAAACACATTTAGTCATTATCGCAGCCTCGTTCGGCAGTATGAGTCTCTGTCAGATAAATCAAATAATTTATCACGACCACGGTCGGAAGACATCTCCATGCTGCGAAAAGTAAGCGATGATTTAGTGGATACCATCCAAACCATGGAACTCAAGGTTAGTCTGAAGGGCTCAAGTTGTTGAGTAGCTAAATTTCTTGCAGGGCGACCAAATATCAATACTGCGGGAGATTATCTCTACGTCGAGGAGCACTTTGGGCCCCAGCTTGGCGCGCGATTCGAGTACAAGGACTAATATGCCATTTCGCATGGATACACCATCGACGGCTCCAAAGCCTTCTCTTGCTGAAATTGGCGGCGTGGCTGCTGCCATGTGGGCAACAAAGCCGGCGAACTCTTCAAGACATGCCCCAAAACACCAAAGGAACGTTCAACAGATGACCAATGAAACTATCTCGGGCATAGGTCGAGGTCGTTCGGGCAGTCGGATTGCTTCTCAGGCAGGGACTCGCACGCCGTCGGTTTTGTCATCAAGTAATTTTAAATCCCCGCACAAGCACTCAATGGGAAGCAGCACGCGTCCAAGCCGGAGACCGAGTTTGAGCCCGTCAAGAGCCCTTGCAAGCCTCACCTTACTAAAGAGTAGTCAAAAGGTCCAAGAAGCGCTTAAGGAATCTCACTGAGCGTTTTGATGTACACTATCTGATACTAGACCAAACAATCATGCTTTGTGCTTTTCCGCTCTCTCCCCCGCTCCTAATACCTTAATATACGAGGTTCGAAACTTATCACAGATTACAAAATTGTCCAAGGGACAGCGTGTAGGCATATTAAAGAGGAATCTGTTGAAGGAATCCTTCCGCCGTACCAACAACGAGATATTTCATATCACGGGGAAAACGAACACATGATATGCCTAAATTAAGGGCCCTTATGGTACGGAGTCTCTTGCCGTCCTTAGTCCGAAAAATCATGGCGTTGTTATCAAATGTTCCAACAGCGAAGTATTCAAAAGATTGTGAAAATGACACTGTGCACGCCCAAGAGGGTGATAAGACCACAGTGTACAGCTCTTGACCAGTCGCAAAGTCGAATAGCCGAACAGTAGAGTCGCGGGCCGTTGTCAAAACCAGTGTCGGCTTTGCGGTGGCAAGATCAAGTACGTTGTCAGTGTGTGCCTCAATACATCGGGTATGTGTCGCACTCCTTGAATTGAGCAAAATCTTCATATCCCAAACGTATACCCGATGGTCGAGACCGGCAGTGAGCAGATGGCGTCCATCAGCAGAGAAGCGAACTATTTTAACCCATCGCTGTTGTTTAGTCACCGAAGCCAGGCATTCGCCAGTAGTCGCATCCCACAGCCGAATGCAACCATCAAGAGAACCAGACGCAATATGGCGAGCGTCAGGGCTCGGTGCACACGACGTGACAGCGTCTGTGTGGCCCTGAAGAGTCAGCATACACGACCCGCTCTGTGAGTTCCAAATTTTTACTGTTCTATCAAAGCTGGAGCTGACAATAAGAGTATCGGCCAGAGCAAAGTGGACATCGGTCACTATAGATCGATGCCCCACATACTGTGCCAAACAGATGTGCTTATTTGAGGCTCTAATATCGTGAATTCGTATAACACAGTCGTAGCCGCAGCTGAGCCACAGCGACGAATCAAACGCCGAAAATGTACATGCCTTGAGGGTACTTTTGTGAGCCGAAATCGAGTTTGGGAACAAAAACACGTCGAAAGCAGCAAAAAGCTCATTTGCGAGCGCGAATTTCTTGTGCAGCCGTCGAAATCGATAATTAGGCTGTCGGCCGTCATTCGCTCCGCGAAGGGCAATGACCGATTGAATGCAAGTATGCAGACGCTCAGGCGTCCGCAAGTCTTCAAGCGTCACATTATCAAGTTCTCGATTCAATAAATCCCACACAGTTTTGAGCGTATTGGAAACAAGGTCTTCTGAGAGGGCATGCGACAGTGAAATGCTCTTGCCGAATTGATCCTCTCGCCCCAAGAGCTCCGAAAAGGCGGCCACAAGCATAAGAGACGTTGCACAGAGCAATGTGAAGTCAAAGCATTGGTCGATATGGGAGTACACGAAATTGATGTCTCGTTGAAGCGCCCGTAATGCTTCTTCGTTCCCAGCAAGTTGTCTTGAAGAGCTCTGAGTTCCTGGAATGCCGGCTCCTTTCCCAAATAGTTGAAATCCGCGGCCCTGGAGATAACTCGAGTTGGGTTTCTCGTCATCAGTTCCAACACTTGTTGACCTCGAACGGCCAACTGTACGACTTCCAACAGAGGATTTTCGTCGTTGTGACTCCGAGCTTAGAGCTTCACCACCACGACCGGCAGTGTTCGGGGCGGATTCGTCATCCTGCAAGCTCTTGTTCCGAACAACTAGGCCACTCGAAACTTGAGAAATGCGCCTATTGAGGTCTTCGAAGCTTGCTTCTTGGCTATCATAATCTTCATCGGAGTCATCGGCCTCTCTCCAAGCGGCTTTCGGAGAGACATCTCCCGCATTAAATTCACCATCATCGTTGCCGTCGAATTGGCTGTGGCGCCGCCAAAGATCCTCTTTCCTTGTGACTGAGGGATCAGTGCTGAATGAGGTCGAAACACCCGCCGCTGCATCTGAAGACATTGTTCCGACACCTTGGCCAACACGTGGAAGGATTTCTTCGAGCTCGAGGTAATGCCGCTGAAGTGCCCGTCGAGATAACGCAAATAAAGTCTCAAACGTCCGTGCAATTCTGTCGCACTCGGTCTTCTCACCATCGTCTTCCAGTGATATGTCCCGAGGAACCCTTTTCATACGAAAATGCTCCGTAATCGCTCCGGCTCCATGCCCCTCGGTGAGCTCAGATGCTTCGTTTACATTCCATCCGTAAAACCAATCACAGAGTTGGTGATAGGCCGATCGGTAATCCGATGATTGCAAGTCATCCATATGGAAGTGATTGATAGCTGAGGCGAGGTTTTTATTTGTGGTCGGATCGAAGGTTTTGAAGAAGTGCTTAAGAAACGGGCTATCAAGCCGTTCTGATATGGTGCGGAGCTCGTTCAACACCTTCAAGCCTTCCATTTCTGACAAACTCGAACTATTTTCGTCTCAATTTTCACTCTCCTGTGTTGCTTAACGAACTGGATTATCCGAACTGCTCAAGTTCAAAGTAAATGAGTCGTTCAGGAGAAAGTAGCAAGCAATTTATCACACTAATATAAAACATGTTTATGATCTTGGCTTCTCCTTCTTTTCCTTCCATAACGCAAGGAGCGACACACCAGACACCTTAACGACCTTGAAACGAACACCCGGAATATCACCCACGGCACGTCCCTTGCGACCGAATCCAGCAATCAGGACTTCATCCTAAAAAAAATCGTTTGCAAAGATACTCTGGAATCGCACAACTCACGTTCTCGTCGATGTAGTTCAGACATCCGTCATTTGGGACAAACGCGGTGATCTTCTTCCCGTTCTTGATGAGCTGAGCGCGGATACACTTACGAATAGCAGAGTTTGGCTGCTTCGCTTCGACACCACTTGAAACAATGTCAATGCGCAATTATTGTTGTCGCAAACCCGTACATCTTCTCTAAGACGATGCCTTTGGCGTGCGACGAGCCTCCAAATGGGGAGGACTTGAAGGCAGTTCCAAGGGCACGTCGTTTATAGGCCTTATCGGCCCATCGCTCCTCTCGACGGTGGTTCCGAAGCTTTCGGGCAGCATTAATACCACGAGGTTTGTTGCTGTTTCAAATTTAAGTTCCTCGAATTCCATTGCGCTAAGTCTACCTCGCACCCATGGCTATATCTGAGTGACTAGCGCGTTACGTGTTTGATGAAGGAGGATCTGGAGTGGATGGGATGGGATGGGATGAGTGTACAGGTGGGTGAATGGTGGGTGTCTCCAGCTGGTGGGCAACTGTGTACCCTTGTCACACACCAAAGGGAAATTTCTCAGATCGTTAGATCGGATCATGGATGCCAAGTTCTTCCAAAGAGGTTGAGCCAGTCAATCTCAGCGCCTGCTTAATTCTTCCCAGGAAAAGTACAAGAGCTTCGCGAGGAACTTAGTTCGGACAGGCGCGACTCCAAACATGCGAAGAAACGTGTTGTTCTTAAGAAGATCGTCGCGAATATGACAATGGGAAACGATATGTCGCCCCTGTTTTCGGATGTGATAGCCTGCATGAGCATCCCTGTGCTTGAGATCAAGAAAATGGTTTACTTATACCTCGTCAATTACGCGAAGAACAAGCCCGATTTGGCTCAGTTGACCATCAACGGATTCACCAAGGTCAGTGCTTGCACATTTGTAGTGTTACCGACCTTCAATGCCATACGCGCAGGATCTTGCAGACACAAACCCGCTGATCCGGGCCTTGGCGCTTCGGACGATGGGTTACCTCTCAGTGGAAAAGGTTATTGAGAGTCTCGGCGAACATCTCAAGCGTGCTCTTGACGACAAGGATCCGTATGTTTGCAAAACAGCTGCGATCGCTGTTGCGAAAGTTTTCACTTTCGACCGGAGGCTATTCGAGGCTTCCAATTTTATAGGCCGTCTTCAAAATCTATTAAACCATGAAAATTCTATGGTTTGCAAAGCAGCGATGTAAATTGCTCATTAAACACTAGGTGATATCCAATGCCGTTGCGGCCTTGACAGAGATTTCCGAGCGCTCCGACAAGTATGAATTCAAGCTCTCTTTCAGCACCGCCAGTAAGCTGTTGACTGCGCTGGATGAATGCTCTGAGTATGAAACATGAGCATTGTTTCGTTTTTAGCTCACCCAATTTAGATGGGGACAAGTTTACATACTTGAATCGCTCCTATTTTTCACTCCATCAGACCACAATGATGCAGAAATTACAGCAGAGCGAGTTCTTCCTAGACTTCAGCATGCCAATTCTGCTGTCGTTCTTGCATCCATTCGCGTAGTTTTGTATATGACGAATTACATTTTGAAAGACGATGTGGTGGATACGCTGTATCGAAAGCTGGGTGCACCATTAAGTACTAAACATTGCCATTTGTCCGCACTCACATTACCAAGTCACCTTGCTTCACAACGAGCCTGAAGTTCAGTATGTCGCACTGCGAAATATAATCCTAATTCTGCAACGACGACCGGACTTCTTAAAAAAAGAGATCAAAATATTCTTTTGCAAGTACAACGATCCCATCTATGTCAAACTTGCGAAGCTGGAGATTATCTTCCGTTTGGTCACAGATGACAATGTTGACGTAGTTTTGTCAGAGCTTCGGGAGTAGGGCTATTTGTCATGGTTTTGTGGTAACATTTTTCCAGGTACGCAATGGAAATTGATGTCGATTTTGTTCGAAAGGCAGTTCGTTATATTGGGAGATGCGCGATAAAGATACAAAGTTCTGCCGACAAGTGCGTGGAGGCTCTTGTGGAGCTCATTCACACTCGTGTTTCCTATGTTGTTCAAGAAGCAGTGGTTGTTGTCAAGGTTAAAATTCAGAGTTTTTTGTCCGGCTGCTTATTTATCCTAGGATATTTTCCGGAGATACCCCAACAGATACGAAAACATCATCGGGATTCTTTGCAACAATCTGGATACGCTGGACGAGTCCGAGGCGAAGGCAGCCATGATTTGGATCGTAGGACAATATTCGGATCGAATTGAGAATGCCGCAGAGTTGCTTGAACAATTCGAACAAACGTCCAAAGAGGACACCCCAGATGTGCAGCTTTCGCTTTTGACAGCTGTCGTGAAATTGTTCATCAAGCGCCCATCATCTGGGCAGGATATAGTCTTGCGTGTCTTGAAGTGGGCCACAGAGGAGGTGGATAGCCCCGACCTACGGGACCGTGGTTATATCTATTGGCGCTTACTCTCTACGGACCCTGTTGCCGCAAAGGTTTGGGATTTGATCTGTCCCTGTGCTAATTTTTTTAGGCTGTAGTGCTCTCTGACAGCCCTCCAATTTCTACAGAAACTGAGGACCTCCCGCCTTCGGTCCTTGAAGACCTACTTCTTCACATTTCTACACTTTGCACGATTTACCATCGACCTATTGGTACCTTTATTGGCGGTATAAGGCCGAGGAAAATTGAACAATCCGGTGCCCTTGTTGTCCGTGATTTTTCGTCAGTCAATCCTCACCTTGATGTTATTCTGTAAGATTGATTGTTTTTCTGGGTGTACTTAATTCGATCACTAGGCAATCACAGCCCACAGGTTATGCTGATGATACTCGGCCTGCTTATCCTTCTCAGCAGATTCACGATGATGAGCCAGATGACGCCGAATCGCTCTTTGCTCCAAATGAGATGGAGAGATCGACTTCGTACGCTTTCCAAGCGTCTCCGCAGAATCCAATTAATCTAGAGTCGCTCAACCTGGACGTTTCGATACCCGATGATCACCAAGCTGTTGATTCCAACAAAACCAACGGTAACACTGCCAATTTGCTTGATTTGGATTTCCTCGAGAATATCTCGTCATCCACGTCTAAGAAAGTTGGACTCGTTGATTTGGATCTTGGACTTTCAGAACTACTTTCAACTCCTAATACTACTCAGACACCCTCGTCTGTAGCCACTCCATTGTCCATGCCTGCAACGGTCGGTAATCCATTTTCAATTGGAACCGGTACCTCCCCCGTGGCTGGTTCACTAGCAGTTCAGCCCTATGGCATACCGACTGGAATGAATACTATTGCGAACCAGCTGGCTTTGACTTCTCAAATACTTCCTATTACGTCGACCAACAGCCCAGCACTGGGCCAAACCCAAGTCGTACCTGCTATTCAACCCCCATCTACTTTCGGGCAAAGCGCTGTCGCGATAAATACAACAACCCTTGATCCGTTTGCTGCAACCTCCGCGGGCTACTCGAGCCAGATTGCGGGCATTGCGGCAGGCACTCCGTTCGCTACTAATCAAATGGCCTCGATCACGAACTCTGTCAATGGGACGGCAGCCCCTGTCACAAGTTCGTTCGTTCCGGAAAAATCCACGTGGTTGCTGGCACAATCTGGAAACGGGCTTGAAATTACAGGGACCTGTAAGCGAAACAGTTTTCTTCCGATTTGTTTAATTTCCCCAGTTTCACGCAGGCAAGGGCGAGTCTTCATGGAGTTGATGTTGTTCAACAAAAGCACGGCGTTGCTTTCAGATTTCGCTATTCTTTTTAATAAGAATAGGTAAGGTCGGTTTTCAGCTTTCTGATCTTGCTGATTTCTACAAGCTTCGGGCTCACGCCGGGGAATCCGCTGGTTGTAAATCCCATCTTGCCTGGTCAGTCGGCGGGCACCTTGCTGCCCATCAAGACCGACGGGCTGGTTTCAGCTACTATACCTCCCAACAGTATGTATTTAATTTCGATATTCTTCCGTGCATGTGCAAACCGTTTGGACAGATCTGCAAGCGGCCGTAAAATGCACGGCGGGAATCGTTTATTTCCAGACATTGTTACCTCTCCACGTATTGTTCACGGAAGACGGGCTTCTTGAGCAAAACGTATGGCTCCAGCAGTGGCGCGAAAACATTCCGGCAAGCAACGAGAGCGCCACGACCTTCCAGCTGTCGCGCACCTACAGCGACGTGGAAGAAATCAGGAACAAGCTTCATCTGAACAACATTTTCACTGTCGCTCAACGCACCATCGATGGAACAGTAAGTTCAAACTGCCCCTTGGCAATTTAATATACTGACCTCGTTTGCAACCCTAAAGAGCACGTTTTTCACGTCGGTACAGCTGGTGAACGGCTCTGTGCTTCTCTCGGAGATCAAGTTCAGCCTGGACCGCACGATTGCCTCACTGGCAACCAAAACCATATCTACAACTTTTATCTCGGCTTACGAAACCGCTGTGCGGGAGGTTCTGAACAGCAAATAAATGTGGGACGGTGTATTTTTGGGGGCTTTGAACTTCTACTTCCGCTTTGTTTCAGCGCCTTTCTCCGGTAGAACTCCTTTAGGTTCGCCCTCTTCTTTTTCTGATCGACCACCTCCTGCTTGGCGGCGACTTCCTGGAGCTTCTTGTACCGCTCTGCGGCCTTGGTCCTGACGGTCTTTTCCTTGTGCTTCTTGATGGTGTTGATGGCGCTCATCAGGGAGTACACCTTGCGCCAGTGGGACTCCAGGATAACCGCGCGCTTCTGCATGTAGGACTTCTTGCGCTGCTTCTCCGTGTTCTTTGGCTTGTTCGCGTACGGCAGCCTGCTTGTCGTTGGCGAGGGATTTTCAGCTTTGGAAAGGTTACAGAGTCAGATCATCGGCCGTTCTGATTGGGAAGACGAGAAGACTTACCCCGTTGAACACTCGAGGAGCCCGGACGATTGGCTATGAGGGGGAGGGTCGAAGGCAATTTTTTTGGTTTAGCATCACATGCTCGAAGACGAACCAGACGGCTGAGCTAACTTACCCGATACCGCGAGTCGGGGTTGTCGGGGATCTTCACTCCCTCGTCCTTGCGCAACTGCCCCAACAAGCGCATGCCCTTCCACGAATTCTTGTCCGCCAGCAAAAGTGAGCACACTGGGTTGTAGAACTTCTTGGGTTTTACTGGTTACCATGCCCGGAGGAAGACGCTATCTGTAGCGGAGATATTGGTAGTGGCAGTTACAACCCCATGGGAAGTAAAGTAGGAGGGGAGAGGGTGTGGAGAAATACGGTTGAGAGCAGGCAGAAGTGACAAATGAGCAATGCTACAACCCGCTAATAAGGATTTTATCTTCAAATGTCGTTCTGAAACACTCCTCGCGTCTCTGGTAGACAGTATTAAGCATTTCAAAAAGGGGGCGAAAGGTAAATAAATACCGGATCTGGTTTCTTAATTGGCCGCTAATGCCCGACACGGTGCGGATGAACGCGCTCTCGGACTTTGCGACCTTGAGGGAGCTGTTCTTCTGTTATTCTGTATGAGTAAGTAAGCCATATATAAGGTATGTTGATTCACTCAAATTGAACAAACGTTTACATGTAAAAGGGTGCTATTCACCTTGGAAGGTATATGTGGCTTCCAAGATGGAAGAGCACTTTTGATATGATTGACGTTTGTTTAAGCAGCTTGCGTGAATAAACATATCTCTGAAAATAAAAGGAGGTGTCGAAGACAAGCGCCATTTAAACAAAAATTATGAGAGGCGAACATACCATAAAATGTCGCCAGACAGTGAATATGCTCCGGCGTGAGTGCGTCTCCCGTCAGTCGGGTATTTCCTACCACCAAGTAGCACGATCCGACCTAGGATAACCCAAACGCTTCCTCGGAGGAATTCAGGCCACCTAGGATGACGGGGAACAGCGGGTTGAAGTACGTGATGAACTCGTGGGGAACGTTCTTAAGCACAATGCGCACGTTGTATGTCCCGGCACGGCGCCGTTGGCAGCGCGGCCCCGATGGTACCATCAGAGGCATCAGCGGCAGCAGCGGGAGCGGGAGCGGCGCGGCCCTTCTTCTTTTTCGCTGCTACAAACGAGAACGCCTCTTCTTCAGCGTCCGAAAATCCTCCTGCAGGGATTGGTGGCCCCACTAGCGATCAGAGTGCCGTTGACGCGTACTACCAATGGACCGCATCTTCCCTGTACGCCGATTTCAATCCTCAGTCCGAACCCGGGATGCAGTCCGTTTTCGACTCTTGACAGATAATAGGTACAGCCGCGGCATCAGCGGAGTCTCCAGCCCACTCCGGAGCCTACAACGGCGGAGACTTTGACCAAGGTATGGCCGCGAGCCCCCCGCCTTGGAATGACCAAGGCGCGTCCGATAACGGGTATCTGCGATCAAGCTTGGTC
Source organism: Cladochytrium tenue (assembly GCA_026954515.1). Classification (NCBI taxonomy): domain Eukaryota; kingdom Fungi; phylum Chytridiomycota; class Chytridiomycetes; order Cladochytriales; family Cladochytriaceae; genus Cladochytrium; species Cladochytrium tenue. The sequence continues at coordinate 27,496 of JADGKE010003220.1, forward strand.
GAATCGAATCTTTACACCTCAAGCGAAAGCGCCGCTATTTATTTTGGGACTAGGGCAAACGCATCCGGCTCGGCCGGGAGATGTCAGTTAAGGAGATGTGCCGCGTGACGCTCCGCGATGCCATCTTCAGGTCCGACCGAGCGATGGCCAAAAGCGCGTTGCTCTTCCAGTGGCTTGGGAAGCTTAAGTAGAGGATGACGGTTTTATGCGTTGGGTACGGGTTAAGGCGGGACCATGGTGTGTTTGAAACCTGTCAAGTAAATTTCGTGAATTAAGCCATGGACCTGCTGCCTTACGTCTTCCATGAGGTCCAGCAGGGCCAGCTGTGCGCCCAGCACGCACTGAATAATCTACTTCAAGGGCCATACTTTACGGCCGTCGATCTGTCGGATATTGCTAGGGGCGTCGACGAAGAGGAGTTGGCGGTACGGGCGCATACCTGATCCATACGCAGGCAGACGCGCCTCTGGTTTGATGCCGCCAACAAACAGGTGCTCAACGACGAGGCCCGAGCGCGAGCGCAGCCGTCCACCTCCGCCAACTACGACGACTCTGGCTTCTTCTCTGTCGAGGTGATCCCTTGGCCCCCTCTCCACTTCCCTTACACTTACTGCGGCTCCTTGATCTGAGACGCACCCCTCACGGCTCCCTCCGCCCCCTGTTCTCCGCCAAAGGTGGTTATGCGGGCACTGGCTGTCTGGAATCTCACTATGACGCCGATCATGTCGGAGCGGACCGTCGACGCGCGAGCGGCGCCAGAGAATGAGGAAGCCTTCATTTTGAACCTGGACCAGCACTGGCTTACATTGCGGCGGTTCGGCCACAGCAAGGACCGATGGTGACGCACATCTTGACCCCCCCCTCTGTTTCTGCCTCTTGGTTACTTAGTATCTGTATCGTATCCGCTTCTATAATCCAGGTACAATTGCAACAGTCTCTTGCCCGCGCCGCGCCACGTTTCCGAAGTGTACCTTTCGGCCCTCCTTGACCAGCTGGAGACAGAGGGCTACTCGATCTTTGTCGTGCGCCCGGCCGACCCCGCTGCGCCAGGCCTCCCGCCGTCCGAGGCGGACGCCTACGCCGCGGCAGTCCCGGTGCCCCCGAGAGAACCGGCTCCAGCACAACAAGCCGACACAGGTCGTACCCTGAATGACAGCGTCGATGACGATGGCATGCTTTCGGAGGCCATAGCCATGTCACTTTCTGGCTCAGGCGACGGCTCCGACAAGGGTGAGGAGCTGATGCTTCAGTCGGCGATACAAATGAGCCTTGAAAGGTGCGACCGGGTGTTCATGGGATGCTTGGCTGACTCTACTTCTCAGCCAAGAATCAGAGGCAGATCGAATCAGAAGAAAGAGGCTCGAAAGATTTGGATAGGCACTCTAATAGCAATTTCGTCTGCATAATGTATAAAATTCGTACGATGTGGTTGAACGCACAGGAGGCTCATATTATTGGGCGTCTTCCTTTCCAACCAGCTCAAAGCAGGCAAATGATCAAGCTGACAGCGCCAGTCAACGCAAGAACCGTGTAACCGGAGGAGTAGACACTTTTGAGGGTCAGTCCGCTTCCCCAGTCCCACACCTGTGAAAAAAGAAAACGATAAGCATTCAACTTAAGAGCAAAATGGGACTGCGAGCTCACCAGATGACGAATACCGTTGAACGAGTGGTAAACAATCGGAACCGTAATCAAGGCCTTCGCGAAGAACTTGACGATAAAAGGAAGGGCCGTGAAACCGGCTGCAATGGTCGTCGACGACACGGGCGCAATCGCGTAAGCCATGGCACCGAGGTAGAAAGCTAGAGACAATTTGGGGGCAATAGTATGACGTCAGCGCAGGCACGTGCGCTGGGTTCGGAACGACGCGGGCATTTACACACCACCACCAATGGCGACGCCAGTTAAACGATGCCACGCCGACATGACCCAGGTCAGCTGCGGCTGGTAAATCTGCAGCTGGGGGGACAGCGGGCGCTTGAGCTCCCGCGAGCGCTTGTACGCGTCGATGTCCAGGGTCGGGATGCCAGTCCCTGTGGCGCTAGCCTTGGTCGAACCAGAGAGCCTAAGAGTCAGGATTGCAGAAGCCCCGTGCCATGCAGAAGTAGGGGGCAGTGGACCAAAATGCCACGGTAGATTGTGAGTAAGAGAAACGGAAGAGACGCCGACGTACCCAAGGCGCTGTACGGCAGAGGGGCCAAGGCGCAGCGAAGCGCCCGTCGCGCATCGGGCAATTCCTGTTTCATTTGCAGGGACGGTCGGTAAACATGAGCATTAAGGGCGGCAGTCATGCAAACGCGATATTCGACGAACCCCCATTCCCCTTTGAACCTCCTCATTGACAATGGTGTTTATCTATGGAAGGAAAAGGGAAGAGGAAAAAAAGAGTCGAGAAAAAGAGCAGGGACGGGAATATGGAGGAGGGATTTCCAAAGCGGAGAGGGCGGGGAATGGTAGGACAGTGGTCGCTTGATCGGGAAGGGGTGATGGGGAGGGGTATGAAGGGGTTGAAGTGAGAGGTTGCCTCTGGTGGTTGGACTCACCGAAAGTCGTGACGATGGACGGACGGCAGGAGACGGCGCGTAGGGCCGAGGACGCAGAGGCACCGGAGAAGGAGGAGAGGGCGCGCGAGGCGCCGAGGCCGACGGCAAGAATGGGGGCTGCGGCGGGGGCCATGGCGGTGGTGGCGGGTCGAAGTCGAGGGCGACGGGATCGGGCGATTGCGGTGGCCTCGACTTGACGACCCAGGATTTTCCCACGGTGCGCAAATTTGGGTACCACGCTCTTGACTGACACGGCACGGTCACGTGGCCTAGCTGGTGAGAGTTTGTCGCTTGGACCTGAACCACATTATGGCGGACCTCGGCAGCACAGCGAACCTCGCGGCGGGCGGCGACGCCAAGGGTGCCGCGGCTGGCGGCGGCGGCGGCGCGGCGGGGGAGAAGGCAGACGAGGGCCTTCGCAAGAATTTCAACTACCCACTCGTGAAGGTGCGGGCGGTGTCGATCGTTCGTGCCTTCAAAAGAGAGGATGAGAGGCAGGCGGATGAAGAAGGGGTGGAAGGAGGCGGTTGCTCAGGAAAGAGGGAGATATTTGCAGAGACCAGGAGTCAAAGCAGTAGAGGTGGCAAAAAAAGTGTCTCGTGGCTGAATCGCTTTCCAGCTTTGCGACATGGCGGAGGAGCTGCGTTTGGAGGTGGTCGACATGGTGGTGACGGCGGTCGAGAAGCATCCAGGCAACTTTGAGGTAACTCAGGCTTTTATCCTGTTTCCTGAAAGAGCCTCTTGCCTCCCACACCCTCCCGCTGCATTAATGCCATTTAACTTATTCCGCACCGCGATCGTCAATTGCTGTTGGCGTGGCCCTTTGCATCCCAGGCGGCAGCACGAACGATCAAAGAGCAGATGGACAAGAGATGCGGAAGCTCCTGGCACTGCATCGTGGGCGAAGGGTACGGCTTTGATGTGACGCACGAGGTCAAAAACCTCATGTTTATGTACTTCGCTGGTTGCATTGGCATCTTGCTGTGGAAGGCGTCATAAATGAAACCTCTTCATCGCTGAAGTCCGACCTTCGGACGACGATTCCAAGCCTATCTCAGTAGAAGAGGACAAAAATGAACGGTTTCACGTACGTTTCGCCTAGTGACCGACTACGATTAGTGACCAGAAAGTGCAATCCTCACGCATGCCAGGAAGCCAAAGGATAAAGGACATCTGTTGTAAGCGAGGAAAAAGTAATGAAAAGACAGCAGGGGTGGGGGTAGGGTGGAAGACTGTGAAAGAATGTAAATGGTAAGGTGGAACAATGGTCTGCAGAAAAGCTCGAAGTGGGAGGAATGAAAGATGATGCACACGCAAACCGCGTGATAAAATGTGCCAGCTCGCAAAAACAGAAGGAAAAAAAAAAGTAAACTAAGGAAAACAAAACGGAAAACGTAACGCAGCATTCATCCAGTGCACAGAGATAAAGCGAGTGTTAAGGTAAAGCCGCATAGTAATAAAAAATCTTAGCCAGACGTCGCCCAGTGGCCTCCAGACGGGATGAATCCTGCGGCAGCCGGCGGCGGCGGGGGCATGGGCACCGGCGGTGGCGGGCACGCAAAGGGCGGAGGTCCAATGCCTAGGTGCTGAGGCGGAGGCGGCATCATCTGCGTCATCACATGCGCCTGGTGCAGCTGCAACTGCTGCCGGTGCTGCGGCTGCGGCTGCGGCGGTGGGCCGACCAGGAACCCGTGCGGAGGAGGCTGGCCCGGCACCAGCGGCCCGGCAGCCGGCGGCACATGGCTATAGCCGTATGGCATCGGCGGCTGCTTGCCGTCGAACGGCAGATCGAACGCGATGCGCGGCATCTGCGCGCACGCGCCGCCGCCGCTGCCGACGCCAGCTGGGAACGCACCGCCCATGCCGCAGTCTAACGGTGGCGGCTTGAGCGGACCGGCGTCGGGCGTAAACGGCGTCGGAAGCATCGGAGGGGCTGGCGCGCCAGCGCGCGCGGCAGCGGCAGCGGCAGAGGCGAATGCGCGTGCGTCGTCCGGCGTCGGTAGCACGAACGGCAGCAGCTGGGGGGGCGTCGCCAGCATGGAGTAGCTGCCGGTAGCGGCGGCGGCTGACGGAGCCGGTGACGGTGTTCCCGGCAACGTGCCGGACGTGTCCATGGGAGGCGGCGGCGTGATGGGCAGTAACATCTGCTGCTGGTGCTGGTGATGGTGCTGGTGTTGCGTGGCCATGGGCGATGCCGCCGACCCTGCATCCGCAGCAGCGTCGCTAACAGCGGACGACGGCGCCTGGTCGTCAGGGTGGTGGATAAAGCCGCAGCGCTTGCCGTAGGGGCAGGTACCCTCGGTCCAGAACGTTTTGCAGCGCTTGGTGCGCCACTTGGGGTGGCGCTTGACAGTGCGCAGCTCCTGTTGAGAGTGCGCAAACTGGCACTTGCTGCCGTACCGGCAGCTGCCCGTTTCTTCCCACGAGCGACAGAGCTCCGTCTTGTGTAGCGGGTGCTTCTCTCTCGCCGCTGCTGCGGCGGCTGCAGCAGCCGCAGAAGTCCCCGAACGCGTCTTTCGTCCACCTGCCGTCCGCTGCGATAGCTCCTCGTCACCGACATCCGACAGGCCGCTGTCGAAAGTGGTTGCAACAGTTGGCGTGCCCATCTGGGTTTTAAAGGCTGGTTACTCCGCTGAATGAGCCGGAGGAGTGACGAAAAATAATTGCAGCCTTGCTCCCTTCCTTATCCCCGTCACTCAGGAGGCTTACCGCGCTCATTGACACATCCGTGTACAGGCGCGACAGCTCCTCGGCCTCGTCTGTCTGGCCGTCATCGTCGTACGCGTTCCACTGAACCGACGCCCTGCGCAGCGTGCGCGCCGCGCCTCCGCTGGACAACGATAGCCGCGTCCCGCCAAATAGCAGCGGGTCCGCAGAGCGCGTCCGCTCACGTGCGTGCCGCGGAGGCGGCGAGAACGCCAGTGACGCCGTGGCTTGCGCTGGAGTTGTTGCCGCTGCTGCTGCTAGCGCAAGCGACAACGCACCCGCACCCATCGTCGGCGTAGTCTGCGGCAGGAACGGCAGCGGCGCCGACTCGCGCCGCAGCAGTGATGCAGAGACCGGTGCGTTGTACAACGCCGCCACAAGCCCAAACTCGTCGCCGAGCTCGGCGTCGGCGCCGACGCCGGCGTCGCTATCAGCATAGACGCTACGCGCGGCTGCGTCGTTGGAAACAGACGCTGCCGCCGAGAACAGTAGCGGCAGTGACGCTCGGCGGCCTTGCCGGGTGGCGCCGACGCCAGCTTGGTCCAGGCGCAGGACTTGGTCGAATTCCTCGACGTCGAGCTCGGCGCGGCGGCGAGACGCGTGCGGCTGGCATGACGCGACGCGCTCAAGCAACGGTGGCGGAGGTAGCAGAGTGGTGGCCAAGTCAGGCTCAGCGTAGTCCGTCCTGGCGCTGGCGACGCTGAAGCACGACGCGCGGCGCTGCTGGTGCTCCTGGTGCCGCCGCAGCAGCATGTCCTCCTCCTGACGACACAGTTGCTCGAGTAGGTCCAGCTGCTGACGCCGCAGCCAGAGCTCGCGGATGCTCGCGTCGCAGTACGGGTCGGTGAACGGGTCGACGTCCGCAGCAGCGGTGCCGCTGCCGAGCGCTGGCGTCGTATAGTGGATTCTTTCGGGCTGTGGTCGCACCGGCGTCGCCGGTGTCGCTAGGCCGCGGGCGGAGGCGGCATCGTCCTCAGCCGCAAGCGCGAATATGGGTAGGTCCGGAGGTGTTGTCGTGAGCTGAGGGACTATCGTCAATGGGTGTAGCCTGTTGGTTGGGGTGTGCGTGACAGCACGCGTGAGGCCCGGTGGTGCAGGGCTCTGACGGGGGCTCGTCGACATCTCTTGGTCTTCGTTGCGGTGAAAAAACGACCCTTAGCCTCGTACTCTAACGGACCACCACGAGATGCAGTAGGGGTCAGGTGGGAGGGAGCAGAAGTGTAAGGAGGAGGCGAGGGG
>JADGKE010003221.1:0-31621 GCA_026954515.1 Cladochytrium tenue
GGGGCATCCGGGGTTGTATCTTTTATACGACGAGCACCAACAGCAACGCGACGGAACATGATTTTCCGAGCTTCGGCAACCCAACGAGAGGCAATCGTGATAAAGGCTTTCAAGGAAACTGCCTCATCTATGTGGCAAGGAATCTGATCGGCTTCGGACGAGAGCTTTTGTAAGTCGACTAGAGCTGGCCGTCGAGATTTCAACATAACGGACTCGAATTTTTCAAGCCAATGTACGGGGCGGTTTGCTACTCGCTCAACTTCATTCAAGAACCCTTGCAGTTCGTCATCGGAGTACCTTGTCCGCAGAATTAGTTTGGTTGGGGAACACTTGCATTTTGCCAACAACTAACAAACTAAGTAGATGAAAAACGCGTCAAGATTTACCGTTTGTACATGAGCAGTGCATGTGACGATCTTATCCGTGCAATCTAGGTGTACACTGCTACAATGGAGGAAGTACTTGCACACTGAGCAAAAGAGATCCTTTTCGCCCCTTGCTTCAGCTTTTTCTTCACGTAAAATGTCGGCGTGCACTTTGCGCAGTTCCATCCGGCCATCAATCTCGGCTTTCACAAGGTGCTCCATCCCAGCTTTAAGCCTGCAAAACTGTCAAGCACACATAACAGAATGGCAGCCGTTCTTACCATATCGCAGTTTTCACACTTTTATCTTTCTGAGTGGTGGCAATTAGGAGCTCATCATGGCAGAATACCGGCTGTTTATGGAAACGCTGGTAGCGTTCCACGCAGCTCAATCCATAAGGAAGCCAATCAGGAAGCGCAAAGTTAACTGCCTCGTTGAAATTAAACTAGAAAATAATAAGATGATGGGCAATTGTATGAGGACTTACGCCTTGATTAAATCCCGCATGATAGGCACGAGGAAAAGTAATCACGAACTCTCCCGCGTGTTGATCAAGGGCGCAGACATCAACAAGGTTATCCTTTAAATATTTCGGCGATATCGTTGTTGTGAGATGGAAAAGCAAATCAGGGTTGGCCTCAAAGTGTTCCGGGAATCGTTTCTTCATCGCGGCCTCGAATTTGGTGGCATCAGAAGCCGGTACACCATACCATGTTTTCGTGTCCCCCCAATGTTGATAGTTCACGGAGTATGTGTAATGATCTTCAGTATGCCAGCAGAATGTTGAAAATGTCATTCCGACATAGATCCATGGAATCATCATGCCCGAGATGTCATTTCTTATATTGCAGAAGAGTGACTCTGGAAGTGACGGCATATTGTTAAGATTCCATCCGCAGGAGGAGTACTGATTGGTTGGGTCTTTCTCGGCAACTGGGAACCCGCTACAAAATCTCAACTAATTACCGCAAGTGTGCAAGACGAACCTTCCGTGGTGAGATGAGTGAAGATCAGCACCGTACTCGACCTCAACGTCTTCAAAAGGTGACTCAACTAGTCTCCAAAACTCAGCTTCCATTTCGTCTTCTGTTATGATTAACCTTCCCGTCGCCTCATTCTTTGATGCACGAGTAGCGAAATGTTTTTCTTTGAAACTGTCGGACATCTTTTGAAACTGAGGTAAACTTCGCATTTCTGGACAGTCCTCAAAGCCGAAGTTTTCCCCATAAGATTTGAGACAATCAGCACATGTCCAATCCGAGAGAGTCGCAGGCAAGACTGGAGGGTTGAGGCAACCAACGTGAAACGTTTGCTCACACATGTCGCAAATCAAATCGCAACTGGATGCTAAGCCGTTGCATACACAGCACTGAGAAGGACAGTTAGAATATAAAAGGGAAAACAGACAGGAAAGAACCTTTGATCCGGAGGTCATAGGCGTATCTGGTGTTTCATCTTGGCATGATTGCTGGTCGAGAGGTTGTCTTGCTTCGTTAAGGTGGCTGTGTTGCTTCTCAGATTTCATCTTTCCGTTGACTTTAACGAACTCCTCGAACGGAAGGATCCATTTTACATACGCCTGCCTACATGTATACGAGGCTGAGGTGCAGTTTTTGTCCGCTCCAAGCACACGACCAATCTCAAACCACTTTTTCGTTTCTGTCACCTAGTTTAAGAGGGATCTGGGTTAAAGAGATATAGCAACAACAACAGCAACCACCTTATCGAAACCCCCACGGAAGGTAACCTCTTTTTTGAGTCTGAACAGATCCAAAGGCTTTTTATCGAGCATAGGAACTCGATTAAAAGGCGTTCCCATTTGCTGATGAAATTTTTCCAGCTGGTCTAAGAAGTTCACAATCATCCTCGTGGAGCCCTCCATTGAATTTAGTTTCTGAATTCGTGTCTCAAATCTAAACGTCTACGGAGACTGTGAGCGCAGCTTTTACAACATAGTGTCAAACCTGGGTATCAATAGCAAAGGGCGGGCTCCAGGTTTCCGGTGGGATAATCTTGCATATGCCAAACTCCTCTCCAATCGGTCTTATTTTTTCAATGTAGAATAACGGACTTTTCCATTCATCTGCTGTTGGGCGGAAGGTTGGCGCTGTCTTCAACTGCCAAAGGCGGGTTTCGGATCTATCACGATTCGGATCATAATCCGGGGGCCAATACTTCTCTGGAGAGGTAGTTCGGAGGTCAAGGTTTTCTTGGACTTTGCGAGGCCGACCCACTGGACGTTTTGTACTTTGTGGAGAGGACGACAGAAGTTGGCTTGGCAGTATTGAAGGGCTGGAAACGGCCGTCTTGGATGTCGTCGGCCGCACAGACACGGGTTGTTCAGGGGTGGAGCTTGAGGCCATTTTATAACGAGAGGCTTGAAAGGTTTGGAGGTCGTTCGTTATATGGTGATTACGGGTCCGGGTTTGCACTGCAGTTTCTTGTTTCTTGAGCAACGAAAAATAGGTGATTAGTTGAGTACCAGATATGTGGCCTGCGGACTAACGATGGTTCAGAGCCAGGAGGCACGGCCGAGTGACAGAAGGCCAGAGTGATAGCAACACTGGCCGCACGTTGAGCACCAGGAGACAGGCCCGATTAGAGCCAACACACTTGTGACATGGTCGACAACCGCAGGAGCACAGAGCTGGGCTGATGCCTGGCAAACCCTATAATCGCCGAATTCCTTTCCCATACGACATTTGAATACTCAAATAATGAACATCTTAAGCAACACAGTTAGAAGTTAGTGAATAATATTCAAGTTCAAAGTTTCCCAAGCCAGCCAATTTTTATCTTTGGCAAGATGCCCAGATTTGAGGATGCGGGAATTCTGAGGGTTTGTGAAAAATGTGATACATATCTTAAACGGTGTACATGATGTTTTACACAGCGTGTGGAGCCTTCGAGCTCTCCCTGTTGTCAGTCACCAAATGATTAACAGGGTGTTGCCACTCTTTCTAGTTGGCTTATTGTGTGCCATTAGTACAAAATTTTTGCCAAAAATAGGTGCCGCCCTGAATTCGGTGCCCGATCGTTCGTTCACATTAAGCTAACGATCGCGAGAGTGGCCATGACATCGACAGACCCAATACACTTCTTCAAGTCCTTAAATGCGACAATCAAGGCCAACCTGTCCAGGTCGGGGTCATTCTCATCGCCGTCTTCTGGGCCAGCGAGACGCACGCGAGAGAGGGCAAACTTGCTGTCCAAGTTTCAGCGTGCATGGGACACCGTCATGCTCGACTACCAGACGGACGCCAATTGGACAAAGCACGTGTCTCAAACGGACATCGTGAAGAGCCTTCAGACCATGGGTGATATCTTGGTCAGGGAGCACGCGATCACGGACGGTGGTGTCGAGACTGGGGGCTGTACTGAGCTCTTTCTGAACGACGATATGATGGCGAACCTCGTTCGCATATCCGAAAACGACGTCCCGTTCGGCTTCCGAGGAGAGGTCATTCGCTTCCTCAGCAACCTGGTTTCGGTGCTGGATGCCAAGATATTGATTCAAAACGCCATTCACCGTCCGACGTTGACCTTGATACGATGGTGCCTCGCGGACAAGGAAATGAAGTACGAGGACGAGATGCTGCAATTGGAATACGACATCGCGGCAAAGATACACGAGTTTCCTCAGCTTCTGTATATTTTCTTCAGCCGCTCTTTCATTCCAAAAAACGTCACGATGGAATCTGCCGCCGCCGGCCAGGCCGTAACTTCTGCTGCATCCCTGGGCAACCTGCGGCCGATCCCAACGAGAGAACGCCCGAGTATCGCCGTCACAGGAGATTACGAGTTTTCGATGTTCGACCACCTACTGAAATATGTACACCTCGAGGGAAATCGAGGCGATTTCGCCCGAGAGGCGTGCTTGTTTGTCCTCGAGCTTGCGAATGGTGATTTGGCCGACTACATCAACAAGTCCGAGTTTGCATCGATGGCAATTGCGGGCCTAGCGGGATCTTATTCGCAACTCCCATCTCGCGTTCCTCGTGGTGTGGCTTGGGGCGAGAGCTTCCGCGGGGCTGGCATCAGCGGTGGATCTGGGAGTGCTTCAAGAGTGAAGCGTTCCGCTCTCGATAACTTTCGAGCGGATATGGAGTCCTTCATGAGACTACTGGAATTCGTCCAGGGCGTTGTCATACGGTGCCCTAGTCGATCATTGACCTCTTCTATACTCGTCGAATTGAAGGATACTTTCCTTGATAATATCGTCCAGTCCTCCCTGACTAGTGCCAGTGATTTTGACGGAACAACTGTAGCGTATATGTTTTACATATTGCAAATGCTTGAGTCGATCCGGGAGGATCAAATCTCGGCATTATTTTGCCATTTCCTGCTCTCTGGGGATGACGATGAAGTGGAAGCCGGGGATTCCAAAGGAGACGATACACCCGCCCTAAACAATGACGGCCGGGCTACTCCTGAAATGCGTCTTCATTTGCGCGATATTCTGATTTCGAAATTGAACTCCCTTTCAGAAGAGGTCGTAACCGTGACTCTCAACGTCTTTCAAAGCCTGTTGTGGCACCATTCGCACCACGCGTTACCGCTGCTCGTTGAGCGATTGCCGCTATCACAGCGGGGAAATACTACGGCATCGAAAACTCTGTGGAACGCGGCGCCAAATACGGCGACCAGTCCCATCTTCGTTAACTCTACTAGTTTGACCGTAACAACAATTTCGACAGACATCCGCGACCACCTAAGCATGGTCAGCCGTTACTTTTCCCTCGTACCAGCGGACCACCCAGTCTCCTTTACTCCCAGCCACGCGACTTTTCCTCTGATACAACAACTGACTTCGGATTCGTCGACTTCTTTGCCCGAATCTGTGAGCCTTTCGGCCTATCTTGCCGAAGCAGAAAATGTCATTCGGTCGCATAAGATTCGACACCCCCGTGCACGGGCTGCCCCGCCTGTCATTATGGCACGCGGGTCGTCTTTGGCCGGCAATTCTGTCGGTGACATCCAAGCTGCTCAAGTGGAAGACGTAGAGACCGACATGACGTCCCCGACAGAACCTACAGCTCCAGCGCAAGTTGGGAACGTGATTACACTTCGTTCCTCTTGGCAACAAGGAAAACACATGTCGGTCATCAGAACCAGCCCAGGCGCAATCACAGGCGACTTCAGTCGATCTCCCACAGAGGCTGACGCTGGATTTGAAGGCGGACTTTTAAGTGCAACTTCACCCCTACGCGAGTGGATGCTTGACCTCAGTCGCGATGGTACCATTCGCAAGTTTCTCGTCAAGTTTACCAATTTCTTCAGTCACTCATACGACATTAATTTGGTTGGTTTAGTGCCACTTAGCTTTGTCGAGTAACACTCTTGCTCTAGGCACTGACTGGTGTGATTACCCAGCTGGCTGCTGCTCCGATTCCCATTTTGTACATGTACCTTTTTTCCGCGGACCTACTCCTTGGTTCCACGTTTTCGTCGCTCTATACGATTTTAATTCGACTGCGACGCGAAGTTGAGGAGCGGCGGGCGTTGATACCGGACTTCGACAAGCTTCTGCAATCCACCCGCCAAAAGATGTTTCATGAACACGAGTCGGCCCCATCCGACTGGTTGAATGCAATCAAAAGAGAAACAGTGGCGAAAGCGCCAAAAGGGCCACCCGAGGGTATTTTAATCAACACTGGGGATCTGGACTTAGATGCAGAGTTTGTGAGAAACGTTGTTATTCTGGAAGAATTCGTCAAAGAGCTACTTTCTGTTCTTGTAACCCATGGTGCGTTAACCAAAGCTTATTCGTCTAACTCACCTTGTGCTTTGTAGGTAGCTACTCGTACGATCAGATATCATACGTCTAGCCAATGACCTGACACTTTCTTTTCGTGCTTGTCTTTTCGATATAAAGTTGCGTTCATGTTAATCTGTTCGCTATACAAGGATAACACAGTAGTGGACATTTAGGGAAGGGGTGGTCAAGTCAAGGCAAGTCAAACTCGAATGGAACACCGTAGCACGCTGCTCCAAAAGCTAAGAATAAGCAAAGTAAAAAGGAAGAGGGAGATAAAGTGGAGTGCTAGGAAATGTGACATGGACAAGGAATGGGATGTGTGTACAGTAAAAATATTGGCGCGAGCCATCCAAGCGAAGTTTAAAAACAACAGTCACGGAACATCATTGGTACAGGTTGGGGGAGCTTGGTCTAGTACGGACAATGGCCATGAACTCGGCCAGGGCGTCTCTGTAAGGGATCGTCAGTCTAGAGCTCCTTCAACGGTGTTGGGCGCGCTTGACTTACTTCTCATAATCCTTGTCGCCAAAGGGCGTGGCAGTCGCGCCGCTTGCCGAGTTACACTGGTAGTCAGTGGGAAGAATTGGCGCCGCGCGAATCAACTTGCGCGGGACCGGGGCAAGCAACTCAATATCTTGCGATTCCGCCGGATGCCTTCGTCGGGCCTCGGAGAGATCACCCGCGTAAGACTGAGCGCGACGCACGGCTGACGACGAGGAGGACGGCGTGATCGCATCGGACGGGCGACGAGGCTTGGACGGCGCCGGCGCGTTCGGGCCGCGAGCAGCCGCAGCTGCGAGCAGAAGGAGGACCGAGCGGGACCCGGCAGGGGGAGCGAAGGCACCAGGGCTACCGCCATAAATAATCGGGGAGGGTGCCATCGATGGGCGCACTACAGCCAGGGCGGCGGCAGCGGCGTTGGCGGCTGCTGTGGCCGAGGACCAGGAGGGATAATCCCCGGCTGACATCGTAGACAGGGTCGAGGCGGGGAACGCGGAACGAGAGCGCGGAGTGGCCAGCAGGGTGGAGGGCGATGGCAGCGGTGACATTGGAGGAGGAGGTGGCAAAGGCGGGGTGGGCGAAGGAGGAGCGGCGGCAGCGGCAGCAGCACCTAGGCCGGACGACGGCGAGGGCAACGGCATCGAGGGTGGGGCTGCAAAACGCACAAGGAAGAGCAAAGCAGATCAGCCGAAACGCAAGTTGATAGTTGATTGTTGCTGGCACAAACGGTCCTTGTCAGCCAGCCAGCCACCATCAAAGCGACAATCTTCAGTATGGGCCCTGAAGTGTCGCTACCACCGACGAGGCCGCCGGCGCCCGCGCCAGGGGAAGAACTTCCGCCGCGGCTTCCCGCACCCTCTGCCGCGCCTGATGGTCTGCCGGATATTTGGCTTGCGAAGCCTAACCTGCGTGTTGCTTCGGCAGTCATCGAGCAAGGCTCCGCTGCTGTCGCCGCCTCTGCCAATGTTTCAAATCCACCTGGCGAACAATCGCCCAGTTCGACGGCATTTCTTTCTCCAGGTCGGGGGTTTTCCTATAGTCCCGAACGTGCAACTGATGATCTGATTAGATACGATCATGGTCGATGTGCACCAAGCCCAAACTGGCCGACAGAAAAACGGCGGAAAGAACAATTCCTTGTCGACCTTGGTGATGATGAAACGCTCTGGGTCGCCATCCATTCTTATTCCCAACCTGTCGCGAACGACAACTGCAAGTCGCTTGAGCTCCAAGTCTACAGGTGCTGACGATGAAAATACCATCAGCGCAGAGCCAGACAAGCGTCGAGCAATTAGTACCCCGAGAGACGCAAGCATGGTTAACGTTCATATCAATCCGGCGTCAGTTGGCAGTATACTTCATCGTAAATGGAACAGTTTTCAAAGTCATGAGATAGATTTTGCTGAAGCTGAACGAAGATCATTTGGGGCCATCGTGTCAGATAATGGAATCCAAACTTTCGTGCTTGACCTTGATAGTTTGATCCCTGAGGAACGTAAACGACAGGAGGTCGTTTTTGAGCTTATATCGACTGAGAGAGAGTATGTAGTTTAAGTGAAAACTGTAGGCTAAAACGTGTTCCAGGTACATCAGGGATTTGAACATTATAATCAATGTAGGGCATGATTGTTTGCATGAAAATGGCTAATGTTCCTTGCAGCTTTTTCTTGGAAATATTAAGGAGAGAAGACTTCTTGATGCCAAACATATTACATTGATATTTTCAAATATTGAACAATTAGTTCCCATCAACTGCGAATTCCTGCATCAATTAGAAGACCGACGGTATAAGCAGCTCGGAGTTGTTCGTGAGGTGGGAGACATCTTTCTGCTTATGGCGCAATACTTCAAAATGTACACAAGTTATTGCGGCAACCATCCAGAGGCTGTATCATATTTAAATTCTCTGAAATCAAATGCAGATTTTGCCGTTTTTCTTCAGGTTTGGTTTATCTGCCATGTTGACCTAAATACCCGAATTAGCACTGCTTTCAACAACCAGACTGTCGTGGATTGGATTTTGGCGCATTTTTGTTGAAACCTGTACAAAGAATTTGCAAATACCCACTGTTTTTGAAGGTTGGAATTCGATTGTCATCTTTTCTGAGCGTGATAGGAACTTCTAAAATACACGAGCGAAACCCATATTGATTACAAAAACCTCATTGCCGCACTTGATCTCACAAGTTCAGTTGTTAACATCGTGAATGAACGGCGAAGATTTGTTGAAAATCAACAGGCGTTGATTTCAGCCTTGGCAAAACTCGAGTTCGATGTATGAATGTAACTAGAACAGCGACAATCTAACATTTTGCCAGCGACAAAAACTTGACCATCAGCCATCCAGAACATTTATCCACGAAGGAAATCTCTCACTGATTAAAGAGCGCTCTTTAATCAATGTTGCCAGTCAGAGATGGGGTGTAATTTTCAGTGATTGTTTCATTCTTGCAAAGCCAAGTATTCTTCGAGGCAAAATGCCGGTATCGAAAGTTTTTCCCATAGCAAGTTTATCAATTTCAGATATTCCTGATGCTGACAGTGAGTAAATACCCCAATATTGGTAAAAATCTAATTTTTGAAGGACTATTTAATTGTTTCGAGATTCGGACCGCGCAAGATAAGTCCATTATACTGGCTGCTGCAACAACGAACGAGAAATCTCAGTGGCTCGCATCTTTTCGCAATGCTTTCGCTTCATGTCTTGGTTCCCCATCCACTCTCATTGATACACCTCCGTCAACCAAAAGCTTTTCAAGCTCCAAACGACTACAGCTGGACGACAACTCTATTAAGCCGACTACAGATGGGAGTGAGAGTAGAGTGAGAGATAATGCGGCTGACTGTGAATTTCCTGATGATTGCAATTCTATTATGGATGGCGCTGACATTGGTTGGACCCTGATGAATTTGAATAATTCTGACTTATTTGCCAGGTGATGTCGAGGCGTTTAATCAGAATAGTCGGTTCCTACCTCATTCCATCTCAGAATCTGAAAGTTTTTCGGCTTACGTGGACAAAGATATAAGTAGCTCAACCCCTACAGAGGTAGCTCCTCGTCCGCGACGAGGCAGTTTTCCAAATGTATCAAATGTCCAGAAAAAAGTACTGCAAAACATAGCAAAATCTCACCTTTCAAAGATCACAGCCAGCGGTGAAATCGCTGAAATGTCGAGCAGTCTTGATGACTCTCTCTGGTCGACGGTCGTGGGACCAACTCACCCATCAAGCCACCGTGACTCGGTTGTAAATTCAATAATGGACGAAGAGCCGCCTCCGTTTAATTGCGAAAGTACCAACGAGCTGTCGTCTCGCCCAAACCTGGGGAACAATGAACAGCTCCAGGAACTTTCCTTGGTGACGGTGCCAACAAGTGATTTAGCTCAAAATTTCGAAAACGTAGAATATACTCGTGCTTCCAATGTCCACGTTGTATCACTTCCAAACCTGGACGCAGATTCCCAATTGGAAACGAGACCGACAATATCCGAAGATGAAACAGATAATACAGAACTGTATGCTTCAGAGTTTTCGAAAATGAACGAAAATAAGGGCCAGGCTCAACTTTTTCTACACACTACAAGTGAAGTTGGTGGCCATTCCGTGTTGGATCCATTAGCTGCCGAAAGAGTCGCACCCGGGACTGCTCTGTTGGATGATAAACCCGCAAATGACCCGGAGGCATTTAAGATTAATGGGCCATCAAACCTCTCTAACCCCCAGCCTAATATTCCAGCAGTATACGATGAACAGAGTTTCCAATCTATGATTGGCAATGACAAATCTTTTACGTCAAAGGATCGTCCAGAGTCTGATGACTTGCGGAATTATTCTCCTGTGGCTATTGCGGTGATCGAGCAACTTCAACTGTTAGAATCCAGTATTGACCGAGATCATGCCCTGTTCGAAATTTTGTTTGGATCGAAAAGCTATTTGGTTCGACTGGAACGCTTGGATCCTGGCTCCGAATCCAGATCTGTCGCGAAAGACATTGCCTCGAGTGGGAGGCCAACTGTTGTGGACGATAGGGCTGCCGAGGTGCACAAAGATGGACCACCGCGCCCTCCTCCTAAACCATTATATTTGACATCCGCGAGCGTAAGCCGACACTCGAGTGACAGCTGTTTAGTTTCGGGCCCATTGCCCGATGCTAATATAGTTGAGTTTACAAATTCAGATTTAGCCAAGGATGCGATGGTCCAGACTTCACATTGTTCGCTCTTTGGTGAAAGCACTGCGTTGCCGAAGACGGTTGAAGTGCGTCAAGAAGTGACAGGGTCTGCCTCGTCGTTGGTGGGGGATTTATACGAGCCACCTGTGATGCAAGACGGTGGTCATGTTTCTGAAAGTCCAGCAGTCAGTGGCAGTGCTTTAGTTGGTATGAGCGGTGAAGAATTCATTGAAGGCGTGGCCCACGAGGATATTGTGCAACAGACGGTGGATGCTGGTTCTGATGAAGGCCGACCCACCCCATGTCGTACGGGCGACTCGTCGGATAAGACCACAATACCAAAGGACATCCTGATGCCACCCAAGCTATCTGACATTTTACAACCTGCAGGGACTGAGAGCTTTGTGAAAGCTTCCTTAGAGACTCACGATAGGCCTCAGGAAGGCCATTCTGGCGTTCAAAGTCCGAGAGGGCGACAGCTTCAGAACATGAAGCCGAAAACAATTCCGTCTGCTTTGCCTCGAGTGCGTACCGCAACAGCACACCAAGCAGATGCCGAAGCCGGAATCCCGAGATCGTCGCTTCCCCGCCCAGCTTCCCATGCACCGCGGTCGCGGTCGTCTGTGTCCTCAGACGGAAGCGCTGCGTCAGCTGTTACGACCTCATCTTCCATGATCCCCCGTTCGCGTGCAGCCACGGTAGCGCACAACGGCCTGCATACTGCCGCAAAAATTACGACCGACAGGCCTTTCACTGCCGTTGAGCAGCACGCCGGGCAACGCGAAACGCGCCAAGGTTCAGAGGGACTTCGACCGTCTAGACTTACAGGATCCTCGGCGAGCTCACAGCAGACACGGAAGCGCAGCCAGTCAAGCGCCTCCGCGCGCCAAACGCCAACGCGGTCTACTCTACCCTCAAGGGTTAATGCAGTAGCTGCTCGCTCTTCCGCTGTGGTACCATCGGCGCGTTCTCCTAATCTCCATCAGGGTGCACAATCGAATGCCTCCCCGACCTACAAGGCCTACCGTGCCGACGGTGGACTCGGTCAAGACACAGAGCCTCGCGGTTGGAAGGAAGGCTTTGAACCAACTCTGCAGGGGAAATCTGTGGGCAATACACAGCACCAAGCACCTATCCCCCCGCCTAAACCACCTTCCCTCACTTCTTTAAATGGGATCAAAAGTTTGTAATAAATCAACGATGATGCGACCGAAATAAGAAGGAATTAAAAAAAAATCGCGCTGAAGCACCGATATTGTAAATCAAGCCGTTGACGTTGGCGTTGGGGCCGAGTGAGCGTCTGCCAAAAGGCGGCACACCGCCGCAACAGGCCGGTGGTCCGAGAACCCATGGCCGTCTCGGCATCCGTATGCTTCGACGTCCGCACGGAGGCCCCGGTCGGCAGCGGCCCGCACAAGGATTCGGTCTGTCCAGGAGGGTATTCGCGCCTTTCTGCTCGTGTCGTACCCGCCGTTCGAGGTGCGGTCGAGCTTGTAGGTCGGAAGAAAGTCGATGGGGGCCTCAAAAAAGCCAGCAAAAGCGGCCCCGCGGCGGAGCTCGTGACTGAGTTGATCGTTGCTCAAGAGGACCTGAGGCACCACGCCACGAGAATGAGCGGAGAGCAGGTGAAAGAAATTTGTCGACGCTTTTTGTTCCCATTTAGTTCTTGAATCTCACCTCTATTCGGTCGTCCGTTGTTATGAGCCGATCGATTACGCCGCGAGTTCCGTTCACCCGGTAGTTCAGGTCGCCGAACCAGAACGTAAA
Source organism: Cladochytrium tenue (assembly GCA_026954515.1). Taxonomy (NCBI): domain Eukaryota; kingdom Fungi; phylum Chytridiomycota; class Chytridiomycetes; order Cladochytriales; family Cladochytriaceae; genus Cladochytrium; species Cladochytrium tenue. The sequence goes on from JADGKE010003221.1 coordinate 12,564, forward strand.
GTCGAAATTCGAGATGGTAAGCTGTGGAAGAAATGCTTCAATGTGTTTAGTGTGCTTTCCCGTGGTTCGTGGTTGCAGCACTACCTCGAAATCTAGCTCTGCGCCGTACAGGCCTCAATCGCAACATCTCGGTAATGGTAGCGTATTGTTTATTGCGTTCTTCTACCTTCTCTTGGTGGGCTGCGTGTTGTGGAATTAGTGAGTGTTCAGTCAAAGGAACGGACGTAAATATGTTCTACCTGGCAAGTGACAGTTGAGGAATAAAATCGTTCGACCACCAAGCTTCAACCCAATTGCTACCGCGCCCTTGTTTCCGAAGATCTTGTATGGGCCGGTTGCGAGCTGCCCACAGACGACGTCTGATGCAACCAGAGGTATCAATATGACTGTTCTATACGGCCAACGGACGTACCAGTGATCGACGCAAACATATCTGCCCTCACGAAGACGGCGAGGTGGACCGAGCCCATTCGTGCTGAATGAACCAGCGAATATTCCCGCCCGGCCTCCTTCAGGCGGCGAGAGAGACGAGCAGTCCACGGATCGTTGAGTGTAGAGCTCCATGCAGACCGCGAGGCCCCCCTGCCACATATCCAAGAACGACAACGCCACCCTCGTGACAGCCACCTGGGGAACTCCTGTGTGCCGACGACAACGAAGTCGAGCGATTCCTCTTCCTCCGCGGAGCTGAAATCTGGCAAGACTGGAGTCGGATCATGAGGCAACTGTCGAGAATCCGAAACCATTGTTGATGAAAGTACTGCATGAGTCTACTTAAAAGGTTTGGTGTGAGTGGTTCTCACCCGTCCGTTGAGGTTCCAGGTGGAGATGAATGCTTTCAGAGATAGCTCGTCGAACTCCGATGGTGTAGACTCAGAGCCGAGGTGGACTTCAGATTCGGTCTAAACCCAAAGTCCGGGTTAGGGGTCTTTGGATGTTTGCAAAGCGGTAATCAGTTCGGGCCTTCGGGCCGAACATCACCTCGCAGTGGACTCGGAGCCTCCAGCGTTTCATGTTGCATTTGGACAAACTCCGACACCCCCATTCCTTTGTTAAATTGCGAGACACAAAAACCCTCCCCACCAGAAAATTCTGGGGTGAATCAACACCACGAGCCGACCAGTTACAGACGCCTTTTTGTCGGGTGTTGGCGAGCTGGCGAGTGTGCTTGAGTAAGTGAGGAGATTCAATGCTGTAAACCAGCGAAATGCTGCATTGAGTCGTAAATTAAAAACGCACAAGCATCTATAGGTTGCATTGAACACAGGTAGATGCTGGAACTATCAAAGCTTTAAAAAAAATCGTACCGAATCGTGAAACAATGCAATTAAGAAACGCCCTGACCCAAGCTCCCCAAGCTCGTCTCATCGCTTTAGTCAAATTAGAACCTCGAACTTCCTCTTGGACGGAATCATGGGAGACTCGCTCGGGGATGATAATGAGCTTTGATGATTGTCCCGGAGGTACCATTTGGCCTTCTAATAAAGGCGTCAGAACCAAAATAGATCGATGGCGCAGCTCACGTCATCGCCACGGCGGCGCTCTTTTACGGCAAGGTCCTTGACTTTCAGCTCTAGCTGCAACTTCGACGCAAATGGGAGCCTAAGTTGAAAATGTCCTATATTAGATTGTTCGCTGATGGACGAAGAGACTCACGCAGTCTTCAGTAGCTCCAGAAGTTTAGGCATTGGCAACGTGGACCCCACGACAGTCTTACAAATCACGTAGGTAAATTAACAGCAAATTGTTTGACTAAAAGCTCACATCCACTATAGTCTGCGTCTGCGAGGCATCAAAGGCTAGTCTGGGCCGCGCATTTCGCTTGTCAGATCCCGACTGATCCAGTTCTGCTTCTCGGCAGTCAAACGGCTTGACGGGGAGCTCTGCTTTCGAGCGTTAACGTGGCCTGAATACTGAAATAAGTATTCACCTTGACCGTCTGCATATGCCGTATAGCCCAAAAGCTCAACTGGGGGCGGTTGATTACTACCCGTAGCTAACCAAGGCCCGACCATGTATGGTATGAGCTTAACGAACTTTTTCTTGGAGGTCTTTGTTTGGGAACCTGCTGGAAATAATAGTAAGAAGAAATATACTGGGTAATATAACGAACCCGCAGGTGGGGCTTGTTCGTCGTCCTCTTTGACAAGAAAATCGTCCTGAAATCGTTAGAATACGGAGAGCTGAAAGCGACAAACCATGTCGGCATCGCTATCATCAGGATCGGCCTCTTCGTCTTCACTTTCCAGCTCTTCCACCTCGCCTTTCACTTCCGCTTCTCCCTCTTCCCACTCCGCATCACTATCCACGTCGTAATTAAGCAACGACTGGTCCATCGCGAGCGGTTTTCTCCCGGAAAGAACCTTGCTCTGCTTTCGCCACGTGCCTAGCGTTCATCCCATTAGTCAGTTCAGCAGGCAGCCAAGTTACGTTGCGTTGATTTTGTGCGGGTGGGCCTGACCGACCCTCAAACCGCACGCTCTGAACAAAAGCAAAACACGTACCATAGTAGGCTGGCCTAAAATTCTCTTGGAACTGCAAAAGCTTCCACTTGGTGCGATCGACAGGCTGAGAGTTGGTGGTCAGACTCTGTGTGGCCTCACTCTGACGATTCTGCCGTTGATTGTGACATCGACGTGCATTGGCCAGAAACTCGTCGAATGTTTTGTGCAACGTGTCTTCGTCGGCATCTTGAGTTGCATATTCTATACTCACGTCGCTCGAAGAACGAAATCGGCTTGCAGGAGCAACTGTCACACCCAGTCGAATGCGGAACGGCAAAAAGCGATCCTGATGGTCTTCGGTGACTTCGGCTGTAGGAAATGAGCATCCATTCCAAGTCGCGAGAGCACACTTACTGGGTTGTGTGGATGGCACCGGCTTATCCACTTTTTGGAAAAACGTCCCAAGCCTTTGCTGCGACTTTAAGGATGTCAAAACGCAATTCCTTACGGGGTCGGCGAACCTTATCAATCGAGGTTTTGTCATGATCCTGAGTGTACAGAAGTCAATAACCAAGATATCCGTCTCGAAGATCAAACCTTCTTCCGTTTTGCAGCTTTCGGGGAAAGCTGTTGTGGGTGCAGGGGAGAATCTGGTGCTTTTGATTCGATGACGGAGGGCAGATGCTGAATGGATGAAGAGCCCTCCTCTTCGACAGTCGAACTCTGTTCGGCAGATTGTGCCGCAACCTTTAACTGATGTCAGGGGGTCGAGCACAAAAACACGGCCTGCTCACGTTGGCGCTAGGCCCTTTCTTAACGGGAAGTTCGGAACGCTGCTCGTCGGTCAAATTTGCAATTAAAGAGGCAAGATCCTCGGACGACTGATAACGATAATTAAAACAGGTTGCCCTCATAAGTCACGAAACCTTTTTCCTGACAGCAGCACGCTCTCGCACTTCCTCGCCTATCACTGGGCCAAGGAGATCAAGGTCGCTAACCTCCCATCTCCAGAGATTAAGCGCCTTTAGAAGGCGTGGGCCATGTGTAGTTAGTAAATAGTATAAAAAGCACGAGTAGCAACGCCATGCTGATATGCTTACAGGAATGCTGGGCGGGCCATAATTGATTCGCGAGGCAACTTGATGAATTGCATTTTCGATGGACTTTACTGGGATGCACTCGTGCCCTATTTACCTGTCAATACAGTTTCAAGATGAACAACACACCAGCATCGTTGAGCTTCGTACAAAGCGCCTTACGCACTGCCTTGACAACGGAAGTCAACGCGATCTCGCTATGTCGCATGTCACGGAGAGGCTTAGTTAGATCATGACCTGTGGAAATTCGGCATTGTGTACCAACCGATCCTGCACAAGCTTGGCCAGCAGTGGCAGAAAAGTGGGTGGGAACTCCTGCAAAGGCGCAGCAATCGACTCGTGAAACCGATGGAACTCGACGAGCTCTGTAGCGCTGGCTTAGTGCGACTGGCATACATCTTCTCGTGGAACGCACCGGCAACGGTCTTATGATGCGCGGCGTAGTCACATCGTTTTTCACGAAACACGAGCCGACCATTTCGGATAGAGGCGTTCCCCGAAGTGAGGGATGCCGCCGAGGTTGGGGTGCGTGGCGACGGTGCTGGAGCAGGAGCTTTCGAGCTCAACAGGGGGGACTTCGGGACCGACTCTCGCACGCTAGGGGTATCAAATGGCGGTACCACATAAGTCTTTGTCGCATTCGCGGTCGCCTCAGGTTTGGGAGCATCCGGATTGGCTGTCCTCGGATCTTCCTCCGGAGGCTCTGGTGCAGGGTCAACGGAATTCGAAGATGATGATGGCTCTGGCGATATCCCAACGTCAGACACGGCAGTTTCTTTTGGAGGTTCATCCAACGGGTTAATCGCGTGATTCTCCGTTTGCCTTGGTGAAGTCGGGTTCGACGTTGATGCTGGGGTACGTGACGGGGTCGGGGCTACCGTAGTGATCTCAGGGACATCCGAATCAACGCCAATTGAAGAAGAGGCTATCGAGTTGGAAACCGGAGAGGCACGCGCAAAGAAGGAAGTAATGAGTTTTGAGCCTGGCGCAGGTGAGCTGGATGTCTTCGCCGAGGGCCGCGACTGCCGAGGGGGCATGGTGGCCTTGTACCAATGGCCTAGTGAGACAGATGATTTCGTACAACAGGACAGGGCTGTCGTCCGAACATTTGGCTACTAACAGTTACTAGACGCCCGAGGTTATGACATATTTGAAGAGATAAACCGCTGGCCAGAAAAGGAGTGGGAAAGGTCAGATAGACGAAGAAATACGTGGTTGAGGTCGAGGTTTCAGGAAAGAGTTGAAGGGGACTTCTGGTGTTAATGCCCAGCCACCCAAAAGGGGCCAAAAGCCCCACACTCCAAAAGGCATATCAATGGCGATGGGGTCACTTCCGCTGTTTTCCGCGGGTGGTCAGACGGAAGAAGGGCAGCTTTGGTGCTTTTGCCTGGGCGGGAGCTGCCACTGGGCTTGGTACAGCCGGATGAGGCGTTGAATTTGTATCCGAGGATTCAATAGAGGGTCTCAGGGTGGACCCGGTGAGCAGCGACGCGGGCGAAGGCGGGTTTAGCGGTCCGGTGACTTTGTCACCCGAGCCCTGCCGTGCAGGGCCTTTGCCTTTGGGGTCGGAATGCCTTCTGAGGCGGTCCGCGAGTGGGACTCGAACCGCACCGTCAAAGTAAGCCTCGACTTGCTCCCAGACAGCTGATGGAACTTTCTCCTCCGAACGCAGATGCTCGATGAATGCATCACAGGAGCTCTTGAGCTCTTCCTGGGAGCCGATTACTTCGGCGTCGATCCCGTCGGCGAGGTACTGGAAGAGCTCTGTAATTTTCATCTTCAATGACTCGACCGCAGAAGCTTCGAACGCGTCTTGGAGCTCCCCTTCGATCAGTCTCATCTCAGCCTAAAGGCCTGTGAGTGCCAGAATAAATCAACCCAAGAGTAAACCTACATGCAGAGCGTTGAGAATGTCGTCGAAATTCGGCGCTTCAAGAAGGGCGTCACCAGTTTCGCGCATGACCTCATCGCGAGTCTTCTCGATCTCCGCATCTCCCATGGGCACTCCTTTCTCGGAAAAGTACTTCAAGAGGATATCTCTGTACATTTCAAGCGACCGCACATACGCCGAGCGAACCGAATCCTCAGTTACAGTCGGTGGAGCAGGTGCTGGTCGCGCACTCAATACGATCGCAGGCTCAAACAACCGTGTTATCTGGAATGGCCCAGGGGTCGGAGTGGTTGATGCACCTTTTTCATTACCGGCAGTGGTCATTGGTGAATAGGGAATAGCCGACGGCGCCTTTTCGCCATCATTTCGAATGACAGAGCCCGGGGGAGGCGTATATGTCGGAGGATCATCTGGACGCGCAAGTTTGGCACCTGGCTTTGCAGTTTCCGTCCTTGAGGTATCGGATGCTCGCCCTTTGCCCGTATATCGTGCGTCTGAAGTCTTCGGTAAAGTGCCCTCGGGCTTTGGAGGCAGTGGTAGGTTTTTAAGTGACGACGCAGCGAAATGCTGAGTCATCTCAGTCGAGGCATCGACACGTTCAACCGCATCCCGAGGCACTTCACTGACTGGTGAATGTTCATTCGTCGGAGATTGGCTGGCCTTCGTTTGAGAAACCCTTGTGGTGGTAACCCGAGCTAACTCTTCTTTTAATCGATCCAATTCCCTTTTTTCTTTCTCCACTGCGTCTTCGAGCTCCTTCTTCTCCTTGGCCATCCTCGCCTCATATTCAAATCTTTGCTTGTCCAGCGCGAGTTGTGCGGCAAAAATCTGACGTTCGTGCTCCAGTTTCTCTTTTTGCAGCCGCAAGCTAGCAACTTGCTCTTCGAGTGTCGGTTCTGGCTTAATGGCACGTGGTTCGCTCGCAGTATCTTTCTCTGAAGAGGAACGTTCCATAGGTGTCACCGAAGTCCTTTTAGAGGCTCCTGGGCCAAGTGACACGTATGTTTTTGGTTTCGGAGGAACTGGTGGACCTGGTCGACCTATAATGAGGATTAGAGAAGCGACCGCTCGTTAGAAAAACTGTGACCTGATGCTCTCGGTGACTTTGGTGGCTGGGAAGCCGGCAAATGTGCTGCCTGTATCGACAGCGAACGAGAAGCTGCTTGAGCAAGTAAAGGATCTTGAGATTGCGTCTCAGTGGACTGCGCCAAAACAGGCATCGAAGGCTTCAATGACGCGGGGGATGACGTATACGCCGCCCCGGAATCCGAGACGTACTCTACCACGGTATGTTTCACAGTTGAAGGCCGTCTAATGGGATGAGAGTCATCATCGGAAGGAGGCATAGAGTAAATGCTTTCAGCAGAGCCCGTCGGACGTCGTGCAGCAAGAAGGGGGGAGACTGGTTGAAGTGCCGGAGACACAACAGGCGGTAAAAATTGTTGTGTTTCCAAAACTCCAGATGGTTGTGCGGTGATTTGCGGAGCGACGTTCGCGGTTTGAGGCACCCAGCCGGGGGACATAAAGGCTCCGTAAGGACTTGGGCCAACGGCTTGTGCCATGATTGGGAAGCCCAGAAATGGTTGTTGAACGGTATATCCCACATTTCCATCGGGGTATGAATATTGCGAATGGTTTGGAAAACCGGCCACTGCCGGCCCGCCAAAATCCTGCTGTTGTGGCATATTCGGTGGCTCGCTGAGCATCATCGGACGGAGGACGATTTCGGGAGGGACAGGGTCGCCAGGATCCACCAGCTTCTCAACGCGATCAAAATCTGGAGGAATTTCCACGACCTGGGCATCGGGCAATATCAGCAGCTGAACAGTGGCAGCCACCTCTGCCAGGGACAGCCCAGTTGAAGGATTGCGCTGATAGCAGGCAACACAACGAAGCTCATGGGAGATATCCAGTGGGCCGAGGCAAATGCTAGGCGCAAGGCGGGGAAGCGCGATTCGCAAGGCAAAGGTCGAGAGCAGTCCTGGCTGTATTCCAGGAAGATTAAACGACGCCATGACCCGCTCCTCGCCGACCCTGGAGTTCTTCCCGAGCGGGCCAGGCATGCTGAAACGCGAGACTAACTCGACGACCACCCTCTCGACTTCGTGGAATTGAGGAGCGCGGGCTGAGTACAGGAACGAGATGTCGGTGTTTCCGTGAAAATGGTTCCGGCATGCCTTGAGCTCGATGTGCGAGCCGAAACGGCTCGTTTCTGCGTGGGCGATGCTGCCGAGCACCACGGGATCTGTCACCTTTGCCGGGACAACCTGGATGTCACTCTCGAAGTCAGGGATAGGTTGCCCTCTGGCGGGTAGGCGGGCACGGATGACGTATCGAATACGGTAGGATTCAGACTTGGTAGGGTCTTCGAACTCGAAGGATGGAAAGAGGTCGTCTGGGAGCTGTATAGGCTGAATAAAGCTGTGCGAACCGCCCACAAAGTCCTATAAGGATAATTTAGCTCCAAATTCGGGTCAAGAAACCGGCTTACGATGTTGCTAGTCATCTCCATGGACATCTTCCAGAACTCTTCTTCGGCATGAACTGGGACACGGTCGTTGATCACCCCGGATGAGGCGTTGTCGGTATCTGGAGCTGGCGCCAGCCAGGAGACGCCGGCAAGTCCGACGACCTCCAGCAGTGCAGGAGAGTCTGCTGCGACTTCCGAGTTTAAATGTAGGTCCGCCCATACTCTAAAAGATCCTCCCGCTAGGACCTCAGAGGGTAGTTGACGAAGCGACCATCGCCCCAGGTGGTCCAACGTCGGCTTAATAGTTGGGGCGGCAGCGGAAGCGACTGGATCAGATTGATTATTGGGCGGTATGGAGGGTGCATGTGCTGAGACTATGGTTGGAGTGGCAGCAGGAAGGGTGTCACCGCCGCTCGACTCAGTCCCTGCTGGTGGTGCATTAGCTGCTTCACCACCGTCGGTCGGTTGGCCGGTGTTCTTGGCCACCGCTGGCATGCTGGACCGGAAATGATTTAAAACAAAAAGCAACAAAACGCCAGGTTTTCGTATTTTGAACAGCAAGAGGACTGACTACAAGACTTCGAGAATAAAAGAAAGAGACTCAGGTGGCGTGCTCGCCAAAGGGACTGCCAGGACATCGAGCAAGCAAACTCGATCAAAGCGCACGTGCCGCCTCAACAACGGCATCGGCAGTGATGCCCAACTCCTTCATAACCAAGTTGCCCGGGCCAGAAAGGCCAAATCGGTCGATCCCGATGACGTGACCATCGAGGCCGACATACTTGTACCAAGATTGCGTTGCGCCAGCCTCGATAGCAACGCGCTTGCGCACGCTCGGGGGCAACACCGAGTCGCGGTACTCCTTCGGCTGAGAGTCGAACCTCTTGAAAGACGGCAGCGACACTACACGAGTCGTCTCAGTACCGAGGACACCCGCGGCAGCAATGGCGTGCTGGAGCTCCGAGCCGCACGAGATTAAGATGGTGCGGAGTTCTCCAGTTTCGCGCAGGGCGACGTAGCCGCCACGAAGTGCTCCGTTGCGCCTCTCCTCAACGGGGATCTGCGACAGGTATGGAAGGTTCTGCCTGCTGAGAACAAGAAGAGTCGGGCCAGTGACGTTCTCGATCGCCGCAACGAACGCTCCGGCCGTCTCCTCCGGATCGGCCGGGCGGATGACATCGAGGTTCGGGACGGCACGCACTGCCGACAGAGTCTCGATCGGCTGGTGGGTAGGACCGTCCTCGCCAACACCAATCGAATCATGCGTGAAGATGTGGAAGATCGGGAGCTTCGCCAGGGCGGCAAGGCGGAACGCAGGGCGCAAAAAGTCAGAGAATGTGAAAAAGGTGGCACCAGACGCGCGGAAGATGCCGTGGTAGCCGATGCCGTTCACAATGCAGCCCATGCCGAACTCGCGAATGCCGAAGTACAGGTTACGGCCACTGCGGTTGGTCTTCGAGAAGTCGCCAACGCCCTTGATGTAGTTCAGAGTCGATCCATGAAGATCAGCAGAGCCTGATACAAGGAGGGGCAGAGTTGATGCGAGCGGCTGAAGGATAATCTCGCCAGCCTTCCGCGTGGCGATGGACGGCGCATCGGAAAACACCGGGATGGCAGCAAGCAGCTTCTCAGTAGACGGGTACCGCTTATTCACGGCGTCATCCAGCAGTGTCGCCAGCTCACGGTTTTCTGCCTTCCAGGCAGCGAAAGTGTGGGTCCATTCGTTGTAGGCCTTGATAAGAGAGGCCTTGCGCTGAGCGAAAAACTCCTTCACCTGGTCAGACACATAGAAGCTGCCTTCGGGCAGGCCGAGGGCCTTACGCGACTCGGTAATGAACTTGACGCCGGCTTCGCCGTGGGCCTTGTTTGTGCCCTGGACCTCGGAGATGCCGAAACCGATCACAGTTTTGATGATAATCAGCTTTGGGCGCGAGTTTTGATTGCTGTAGGCAGCAGTGTACGCGTCGGCAAACGCCTGAATATCGTGGCCATTCACGGTCACAACGTCCCAGCCGTAAGCCTCGAAACGCTTCCCAGTGTTTTCGGATTGCGTCTTGGACGCCATGGCATCCAAAGTCACCTCGTTCGCATCGTAGATCACAATCAAGTTATCAAGTCCTTCGTGCGCAGCAAAAGAGCACGCTTCGTGAGACACGCCCTCCTGCATGCAGCCATCGCCGGCAAGCACGACCACCTTGGAGTCGAAAATGGTGTGCTTTGGGGTGTTGAACTTGGCCTCGGACATCTTGCCGGCAACCGCGATGCCGACAGCCGAAGAAATACCAGTGCCAAGGGGCCCGGTGGTGGCTTCGACGCCTTCAGTCTCCCCAAATTCAGGGTGGCCGGGTGTGATCGAGTGAAGCTTGCGGAAGCTTGAAATTCGGCGTCAATAAGTAACAAAAACAATGGGAACTAACCTCTTCACATCGTCAAGTGTGACCTTGTACCCGGAAAGGTGCAACCACGAGTAAAGGAACATGCTACGAAAAACATCAGACACGCAAGCATGACAGATCTCACAAACCTTCCGTGGCCGGCCGAGAGCACGAACCTGAACAAAAAGTGGATATTGGAGTGAGATGAGAGTTGCAAAACAGAAGACACGCTTACCGGTCGCGGTTAATCCACTGAGCATCGTCAGGGTTGTACTTCAAGAGGCTACCGTAGAGCGCAGCACCGACGTCGGCGCAACCAAGCGGAAGGCCCAGATGGCCTAAGTGGAGAGTATGAGGACGCGCCAGAGACGCGCGTGCGAGAAAAGCACGTGTTAAAACACGCACCGGATTTGCAGGCAGCCACGGCGTCCATGGCCAAACCGCGCGAGATGGTCGCGGCATGCTTGAGGTTCGCGATGTCGAGGGCGACCATGATGGTGGTGGGAGTAGCGAGTGAAGTACCCTGGGAGTGGTGGCAGTGGCGGCTATGGCCTACTGGAAGTCAATGCGGCGCGTGGGAACAGTCGTGGAGCAGGCGTGGCCAAAGAAGAGGCAGCCTGATGCGATATAAATACAAACAGGTCAATAACGAATAGAGCTCTGTCTGCGTCCCAGTACCGGCTTTGTAATAGTACACCCGGCCCGGCGGCGGCGTTACACACGCCGTTATTCTCTGTCCGTTGGATACCCGGTGGGTTGGTTGGTATGGCAATCGATCAATCAGCAGGTCATGGGCTCGCGGCCCGAAATTTGTACTTAGGTATCCTAATTTCGGCCCGATCAGTTTTGGTCCGGACCCCATCCGGTCAGTCGGGATATTTGTTGCTCCAAAAAGTTGCAGTCAACGGGGTTCCGTACTATGATACAACTTGACAAATCGCATATGTAGACACCCATTGCTTCCTAACTGTTTTTATTCATCGAATGAGCACGCCGAAGTATCCAGGAAATGGTAGCGGGCCTGTGTGGTTGGCAAGGAAGACCAGGATGTTGAACAATCGACCAACGACTCTGCATCTGTGTTGACGAGATGATCAGACCTCGTCGCTCACGTTCAAGGCTTATTGATCATCTGAGAGAAAATATTCAGCATCGTTTCCTTTAATGCAAGGTTGCTTTGCAAGGAACTTTGAGCTGCAACGCTTCATTGGAATCACACGAAGGCAATGAACAACAAAATCCATCAATTGCCTTCGTAACAGCAAAGATGCGGGGAAAATTGGGTGAGCGTCTTAAAACTAAGCTATCGTAATCTATGCAGCCAATTCTTGCAGAGGTTCTTGCCACTAATGTGCACCGACAGCGGATCGGGAAGATCGGTCAAGGCGAAAACTGACTCGAACTCTTCATATTTGAGGTGGCCGGGAGTCGACTACCGCCCATGCCATACACCTCGTCGGAATTGCAATGAGCTTTTCAGCAATCCGCCATATCCAGCTTCGAACGGTTGCGCTACTAAGAGCTCGACCATAAAATGGGAATGTTGAGTAATAGGGCGAGAGAGGATATAATGAAATGACCAGTGAGCCTCGTTCTTTCGCTGCATGAAATATTTCCTACAATGCGTCATTACCTGGCTCCGAAGCGGGGCCAGCGGCGAAGGCGGGATTCACGAGTCCAATGTTTTAAGTCCCATAGAACTGGTAATACACAGCTGCTGTTAGACATACTCTCTGCAGACTCACAAAATCACCAGCCTCTGGCATCATAATGGAATCGCACTCTACCGCGAGAAACTAAGAAATAGCTGATGCTCCAGTCGCCGTTCCTTACGCACAAGTTCTCGGCCGTCAAAGCCTCGGTTTCCATATTGAACTGCCGGGTCAGCGTAGTGGCGGTCGCACCGCGCAAGGTGGGGCTGCCGTGGCACAACCCGTAACCTCCTCCATCATGCCCGGTTTGTTCAACAGAGGCGCAATAATGCATACGTGAGCGCAATTGGGTAGGAAGGGGGAAGGCAATCCACACATTCGACCAACCCTCTTGACGAGCATATCGGCCATAAGCTTTTTTTCCGCCAACCACCTATGAGTTGTTAGAGCCTTCACCATCCTGGCTTTAAGCCAAAACAGTCAAGACAATCAGGAAATTTCGTGGTCGGTCTTTTTTCTTCGTTCACAACATCCGTCAAAGCCGGGCACCATGACCTTCTTCTGGCGCGAGGCCGGTCTGACGTACGTTGCCCCTCGCCGCGATGACCCTGCTATTGGACGATCCGACCCCTGCGACGAATAGAGAGAGCCTGCGTGGTGTTGTTTGAAATCATGCGCTGTTCGATTGGCGAGGAGATCAGAGCTTCATTCGAGCCCATGCGCTGGATGAACGGGTCGCAGCCAGAGCCCTGACACCTCTTCTGTTCTCGCCCCCTGCCTTCCTCAGCTACCTTCAGGCAGCAAACATTGCTGCAGCTGCCCTTAGGCGGGCGCTCAAGCCCGACGCGCGCATCGCGGCCCTCAAGCGCGAGGATCAGATGCTGAAGGTTTCTAAGTGGACCAGCGGCAAGCAAGGCGAAGTGGTACGTTTCAATTGTGATTTTTTGCAAGGTAAAAATAACGCAGAATTCGCATTTACCGTACTTTATTTGGCTCTCTTTCCTTTCCCTATCCGATCCAGAAACTCCTGTACAAGGAGAAGGAGCACTGATCTTCCCACCCTCACGCCCTTCACGAAATTGCGATCAACGCGTCGTTCCAATAAAGCTCCCCATTGCCGACCCGTCACTTCTTCTTTTTAATCTCGAGCAGCTTCGGTTTCAGATACGCGACGTACAACAACCCCAGCAATGCAGATGTGATCCCAATGCTTAGGAGAACGTAGGCCATAACCATCCTCGGCGAGACGGCTGTGAGGATCTTGGTCATGGACGGAAGCTCCTCCTTAGTCAACGGCCGGATAGGAGATTTCGGTGCGATGCCAGGCCTAGGTGGAGGCACGGGTGGCTCTTTCAGCTTCTTGGGAGTGGAGCCAGAGTCCTCCATTTGGGCCTCTGGTCCCTCGTCGGCAGAGTCGTCGTTCTGGTCATCGTCATTTTCGCCGCTCACTTGCAGGATCATCTCCGTCATCCACTCTTCCATCATCGAGCTTTCGAATGTGTGCCCTACGAACCACCTGGTATGCAGTAGCCCCCACCCCCACCCCCCAAAAGCGCGGATCAGTTGCGTTTGCAGTCGGATCATTCCAGTCGCACCTCACGGGCCCGTGAATAAGCATGGGCGTGCCCATCTCGGCTGTGAACCAGTGGTCGCGCAATGGGTAGACGCTACCGCCAAGGAAGAATCCGTCCAGCGCATGGAAGACGAAGTTCCAGTGCACCATGACGTGGGTGTGGTCATCCTCGGCCACACCCCAGAACGAAAACGTCAGAGGCCAAAACATGGACGCCTCCTTGCTCATTGGCAGACGGCACGTGTACGAGGCTTTCCCCGCGATCGAAAGGCGGATCAGGTTGTACATGCCTTCGTCCAACGGCCATTCGCATTCTAGCACGGCGTCCATGCCGAACGGAAACGACGTAGGCGTATCATCCTGTCAAGGTGTTAAGGCGTGCCCGGTGTGAAGCGAGGGCGAACATTTGCGCATCGAAGGGGCTCGTAGAAGTCGGTCACAGTCCCATTCGGAAGCAGCCGGGGGCACTCTATCGGGACAGGGTTGCCCATAGAAAAGGCTGCACGCAGTAGGTTACGATCAGCGACATAATAGGCGCAGTCTAGCGGCTCTCTTACGAATATGCCGGTGCACATCATGAGCGTAGCTTGGAACAGCCAGGGCTATCGCAAGCACCACAACAAGAAGCATAGCGAAAGAATTTGTGTCTTGCCTTCTGATAAAACACGATGCCAGAACTATCGCAACAACCCCAACAGCCCAACCGCGCAAGCGACGTCCTCGACGTCTTTGAGTCTGCTTTGGGATCGATATTCGACGAGGCGCCATTTGGTAACTTTTGCTCAAGGCTGCATACCTTACTCTAATGCCACAGCACAGCCGTTGGAGACCGCGGGCAGCGGCTGACGCTGAACATCGAGACGACTCACGAGTCCTTGTTCCACCCCAGACCAGCGCCGACGACGGAGAATGCCGGGATCGCGAACGCGCTCGGACATAGCACTTTGCGCCGCCATGAAGTAGAGCTCCGGCTCCCCGACGTAGCGGATGCCGGCAACATGCCCCTAATGGCCACCTTTGTCTGGCAAGCCGCGCTCGTCGTCGCCCGCATCATCGCCGCCGCTGCCCCCGTCGCCTCCGCCTTGTCGGGCCAGGACGTCCGCGGCGCGCGGGTCATCGAGTTCGGTGCCGGCGCCGGCCTGGGCTCCATCGCGGCGGGCCTGTGCGGCGCCGCCGAGGTCGTCGCGACCGATTACCCCGACGCCGGGATCATCGCGGCGCTAGAGGAGAACCTGATGAGGGCGCTCGGGCCGGAAAAAAGGCTCAAGGCATCGACGGCAGGGAGACCGCCGTTCTGGCAAGTCGTGCCCCACAAGTGGGGCGAGCCTTCGATTCGGGACCTCGTTGGGTAGGGTGAATGGGTAATTGTAAGGCTTCTTTATTAACCAGTACTACGAAGTCCTGTTTCGGGAGTTGAGGCATCGAGGCCTATATATATTATCATGGCCGATGTCCTGTGGCTTTCGGAAGAACACGACTCGCTTCTAAAGGATCTGGACATGCTCTTCTCTTCGGCTTATCCAGCACCAACCACGGCCCTCATCGCGTCTGGCCTCCACACCGGCCGAGACGTGATAAACTCATTCGTTTCCAAGGCACGACGACAGCGTTTCAATGTTTCGAAGGTTGGAGAGGTTTACATCACTGGACAGGGCATTCAGTCTACCGAAGACGAATTTGGCAGGGAGCAAATCTTCGTGGCTGGTTCTGATTGCGAAGACCTCACAGACGAGCGGGTTGCTCTGGAAAAGGACCCATCGGAGCGGAAGCGATGGGTGTTGGTTTATAAAATGACCAGATGACCTAGGCTGAATAACAATAATTTATTTCTTTGCAGTCGCGCTAGGCTAATCTTCCTGCCCAATCCAGGACTTGGCGACGCTCTAACGGACTTGATCAATAGGGAGGGAGGGACGGTTATGATACAGAAAAGGGCTGCGGTACGAAAAGAGGGGCGACGACGAGGTACGCTCGTAAATGGCTCACCGCTTCTTGTGTTTGCCCAAAGGCGACTCGCGACGTCCGTCGACCCGTTCTTCGTGATGCCCCTTGCGCAGCAGCTGCAGTCTTCTACTGCCTACAATGGAAGAGAAGCAGAGTCAGACTTTCCATGGCCGTAGTGTCAGTGGGTGCCAAACAAACCTGCCCACCTGGATTATCGCTTCAGCTTCACGTAGGCCACGCAGCTGGATATGAAGCCGGTGTTGGTTTGCACAAGATGTAGGAGCTTTTGCCACGAACTCGCCAGCGCCGCTGTGACTGTGAGTATGATCGATATAGAGCCTGGGGGATGGCTCTCGTCCTCGCTCTCCGTCCCTCCTTCTGCATTCCGAACATTCCTCTTCACTGACTTCAGCCTCCCCTTTAACATGGTCGACGACAGAGTTGTTGATCTCTTGGTCTCCCACTCTTGGCCTTAATGGCGCTGGCCACAAGGTCTCAAGCGCATAGCGCCACCATTTGTTTCAAGTAGTCCTTCCAGCGTCAGCCAATCGCAGGAGAACTATGGACCTCCAAAGTCATTCCAGAGAACTCATTATTTATATGGTGTAGGTTTGTGAGCTGCGAAATAAATAAGGCGCGTAGTGACTCCAGCCTTTCCATACGATTTGAAAGATTGAAAATAGTTCGAAGTCTGGAATCTATTTCCTTCAATAAAAAGCTTGGAAAGCCCCTTGAAAACGTGTTTTGTAGGTCTGTATCGATAACGCTTGTAAATTACAAAGATAATCAACCGGTGAATGAAGTAGCCGAGCCAATATATTCCATTCCAGTCTTTGGTCCGTCATAGCGTCAGTCTGGAAAGATATTGGAAAAAAAAACAAGAAAACACACTTGGAATCAAGCTGGGCGGTTTGGACCTCGTTAGGTCCTGTCTGCATGTTGATACGTTCGTTGATAATATTATGGCAAAACAGGTGGCGAAAGCGCGAGATACTGCAGCGCGTTGTGCTCCTGAAGCCCAAACTGCCCAAGCCGACGGATGGTCTCGTCAGTGGCGCTGTGGCATCGATGCTTGGATGTGAACCCACCCTACCACGGCCAGACCTCCGCCCTCCTCCATTCCTCCTACATGAAGGCGGCGTCCTTGAAGCAGACTTGGGTCAAGTTCTTGACCTCATCAGCCGCCGCGTCTGATTCAGTGCGACAAGGCGCATTTCGGATTTCAGACATTTCCCACCCCTTCCCCCGCCCTACCATGGTCGGCCTTCCGGCCATCAGCCCGCGATCAGCAGCGTCGAACGAGGATGGCGTACCCAAGCATCGGCGAAGGCGGCCACGGCCGAAAGGTGACCACCCTCACAGAGCCGCGGCTTCGACTGCTCCTTCCACTTGTGCTGTGAACCTCGTTGATTCTACCACTGCCGTTGCCGGTGCTGCCGTCGCAGCAGATTCTGCCCAGCCCGGAATTTCGTCCTGGTTGCAAACCGGAGGTCTTCTGCCGTCCGCCTCGGCCTCATCACCTGGTTTTGATGAGCAATCGTGCGGTGCGACCACTTTGTCCTCGTCGAATTGGCCCGATGCAACCTCCCTCCTCCTGGCTGTAAATATTTCGGACAAAAGCAAGAAGGCTCGACACCGGCATCTTAATTATAAGCGAAGCAAGCATGAAGCTCAAAAGAACTACATCGCAAACACAGTGTCAGCTGAAAATGGAGTTGATCTAAATAATAAAGGTGGCGCTACAGCTCCACCCGACGATGTCATTCCAAGCGAGTTTGGACTCAACGACAGGAAAGACCTCCTTGTATCCCCGGAGGCTGAACCAATGGAAGAGGAATATATCCAACATCGGCTGTGTGAGCTTGAGGAGCACCATTTATACTTTGAACATGGCTGTGTGCCTTCGTCGGAAGACGTCATGGACGAAGGGCAATCATACCCAAACTCTGAGTCCAACGATTGCGCTACTCACGAGCCTTGTGCCATCCAGGGCCACAAAAAAGGATATCTTAAGCACCGCGGGCCGATTTCGACCGAATCAGCTGCCCAAGGCATTGATTATAATGTCGCGACTGACGACTCGAGTTGTACATATTATAGTAATTATGCCACTGCTGGGCGTGATGGACACACCACTCATCCAGGTGTTCTGTTTCGTGATGGTGGACTGCCCCAAAATTCCGGTCCTGCGGAAGGCCAAGGGTTTCCTGACAACCCTGCCAGCGTTGCAACCGACGAGGACCAAGGTCGCGTGCAAGCGGTGCAGGGTAGATCCCCTCCGCCCTCGGAAGCGGACTCGCCGGCGAGTTCTGACGATGAGGTGAGGATCTTTTGGAATTGGCAATGACCATGCCTGACGACGCTCCCATGCTGCTGCAAAGTGTATTGACGACGAAATCGACGTGAATGGTGATTTAGTCTACTACGAGGCCGAGGCGTACGAGGACCCCCGCTGCGAAAGGACCCAGCGGCGGTGGAGGGACGCGGCGATGTTCATGGGAGTCGCTCCCTCTGTCGCTACGGAGTTTCTTGTCGGCCCTCAGGATGGCAATGATGGCGATGAGGGCCCTCGGGACGCCGGCCACGACAGTGACCTGGAAGCTGGGCACAGTGATGGTTGCTCGTGCAGTCGCGGGCGTTTATACTCGGCGGGTTCGGCTAATGCGGAACAGGAGACCGCGTCGGATAAAGGTGGTTGTTGTTCGTCCTTTTCACGTCAGTGCCTCGCCCTGAATCTCACACTCCATCGCACCTATCCACGAGAAGAAAAAGGAGGCGATGGAGCTCATAATCTGGATGTGGAAACCGAAGCGACCCCAGCCTTGAGATCTTCGCCAACTGTGCTTATCAGTACCGATGATCTTGCAAAACAAGGGTGGTCGCTTATCAAGGATTCGCGCGGGCTCCAAACCTACCTCAACGTGGAGGTAATGCTGCACGTTTTTGAGAGATTGTTGTACTTAAAAACCGGCCGACATTGCAGCGCGAGCGAGTCGTCTGCGGCTACAAGAAGGAAAACGAGGACGGCAGTACGGTCGTCGTGCTTCTCCCCAACTACACCCAATTCGTGTTTGCGCAGTAGCAAGTCGGGGGAGGAGGGGAGAGGGGGGGTTCTATTTCCTCCAGCGAGCGGGATCGAAAGAGAAAGCAGAGAAGCGACGGACCGAAAGTGTGCGGGCTAAGAGGAGAAGCGGACGAAAGCACAAAACAAAGAGGTCACGGAACATTCGGATGAGCGTCTAGGGAAACAGAAACAATAGGCCATCGGAGAAGAAAAGGATCGGATCGAAGGGGGGGGAGCTGGGAGGAATTCACGGATGCGGCCCCCGCCCCCCACATGAAGGCAGATGAGAGAAGGCTACCGCCCTTCAATAAACTCGGTGCTTGCCGGAGCTCGTTCCCGCCGCCCTGGCCGAGGCGGGGTCGATCTTTTTGACGTCGGGCTTATCGTTGATTTCCAAAGCGCCCACAAACTCGGCGAGGCTCTTTGAGGAGCTCCCGCCCGGAGGCGAGAGCATGCGGCGCCCAGGTACCTTCTTGCGCTCGAGGCTCTCGGCGGCGTCCCTCCTCGCGGCAGGGACGGCCGGGGCTGGCTGGGGCGGCGAAACAGCC
>JADGKE010003222.1:0-31245 GCA_026954515.1 Cladochytrium tenue
ATTGTCTATCAGATAAGAAGAGCCGCTCACAGCGACACACACACACACACACACACACTCTCTCTCTCTCTCTCTCTCTCTCTCTCTCTCTCTTTGGGCCTCCCGCCATCCCCATCAGTGGAAAAATTTAATGCGGAGAAACAACACACCAACCTTATAAATAATGAAGGGGGGGGGCAAACACCATATTTCCCCGTCGCAATGGCTGCTGCCGTCCGAAGAATGCGTGCCATCGTTCTGGATGCGCCTGGACCTGCTGACGCGCTCCACTTGCGCTCGTTGCCCATTCCAGTAGCCCAGCCCGGCCAGGCCCTCATCAAAGTGCGAGCCTTTGGCCTCAATAGGTCTGAACTACACACTCGACTTGGTCTGGCCGAGGGAGTTACATTCCCTCGCGTTCTGGGCATCGAAGCGACAGGCACAATTGTCTCCTGCCCAGGCAATGAGTTCGCTCACGGCCAACAGGTTGCCGCCATGATGG
The DNA here is from genome assembly GCA_026954515.1 of Cladochytrium tenue. Lineage (NCBI taxonomy): Eukaryota > Fungi > Chytridiomycota > Chytridiomycetes > Cladochytriales > Cladochytriaceae > Cladochytrium > Cladochytrium tenue. The sequence continues at coordinate 482 of JADGKE010003222.1, forward strand.
GTGGTATGGGCCGCACATTCGACGGTGGCTATGCCGAATACACCTGCGTCCCTGTTAGCCAGGTCATACCATTCACGAGTGCCCTTCCGTGGTCCACGCTCGGCGCCGTCGGCGAGATGCTTCAAACCGCCTACGGCTCAATGACTGTTGGCCTCGATGCGAAGCCACACCAGTCGATTTTGATTCGGGGGGGCACGTCATCGGTGGGCATGGCTACTGCAGTCCTCGCAAAACGGCTAGGAATGGGGCCGATCTTGTCGACGACGCGAAATGCCGCCAAGGCAGACGCGCTCCGTGCTATCGGCGTCGACCACGTTTTGGTGGATGCAAATGGCTCAGTTGCTGCCGCTGTTCGCGCCATCGTGCCGGACGGCGTCGACACAGCGCTTGAGCTCGTTGGCACACCAACGCTCCGGGATACTCTTCGCGCCACTCGGCGCGGCGGAGTTGTTTGCTTCGCCGGCATGCTTTCCAACCAGTGGATTGTGGACAGATTTTACCCCAATGACTACATTCCCAGCGGCGTGCGGCTTACGTCTTACTCGGGGAACGCAGCGGATCTACCACCTGCGGTCCTGCAGACCTTCCTTGACGACGTTGCCGCTGGAGTGGCTTCCGTTCCCATCCACAAAGTCTATTCCATGGATGAGATTGTCGCGGCCCACAAGGACATGGAGGCCGATGTGGCAACTGGAAAGTTGGTTGTGTTGACTTGAGCGGCCGTTCGAATACTCTTGTTTGTTTGCAAGTTATGAAATATTTTGTCTCCCTCCCCTCCCTTAACCAAGAGCAACTACGTGAGCTTCATCTTCGAGCATTGCATGAGCCCATGCCGCCTCAGGCATTTAAGAAAAGAAGCATCTCATAAAACAAAAGTAACATCGCTTGGGCAGGGTAGGGACAGCCGATATTCGGTTTTAAAATTTGCGGGCACTGCCCCTCCTCTTCAATTGGCAAATTTATAATAGTTTGCTTGACTATCTGACGAATGCGATAAACAGCAGGGAGGATCATCGATGCATGGACTTTTTCTCGCCGTTGTACGCCCTCTTCAATCGCGGCCATTATGTTGGGACGCTTCACTTCGATCCGCCAACCTAACATCGACGCCGCTGCCGGCCCAGACACCACCACCGCCGCCCTTTCGAAGTGAGGATATTGTCCGGTGCATGAAATTGTAAGTCAAAAGGAATAAGATAGAAGACTCGTTCTTGGTTTGGATGTGACAGGGAACCAAAAAAGCTTCTGAAATGGCTTCATGTCGGTTTCTGCCATCCCGTCAGTTTTGTGACCACGTTTCATACCCCTCATAAGCCCCGAGAATATTAAATAACCCAGCATATCAGAAAGAGATTCTATATGACTTTATTACTTGTACCTGTAACAACCTGCTATCGAGTTTAGAGCAAAAGCTCAAAGAAACTCATCGTGATTTTGGCAGTCAAATTACTCAGCATCAGCGGTGGCTGGCTTCGTCATGGGTCGCAGGACACGTCAAGGTTCTCGGCTGAATAACACTGTCATTCACGTGACACGATCATCTTCAGCAAGCATGCCACCTCCGCCCACAGCAGCCGCCGCCGCTTCAGCTGTCGCCAAGACGGTTGCGGGCGCCCGCCTGCAGCCCGCCAAGCGCCGAGCTGCTGCCGCCGCCACCGCCGCCGCACCCCCTACGCCGCATGGCATGCGCAGCCTCTCGAGCGCTGCAGGCGCCGGCGCCGCTCAGCCGCAGCCAGTGCTGGGCGCCTACGGAGCCGACGTGGCCACCATCCGCGCCTCGCTGCCGCCAGCCGTCGCCACGTTGCTGAAGGACTATCCTAGCGTCATCACGTACGTCTGCTGACTATAGATACGGTGGCTTGTGCCGCATACACCGTGCTTCCGTGCTCCAACTTCTCTACGAGCGAAGTGGTGTTTGCCGACAGAGGAGGGATCGGAGAGGGAGGCGGAGATGGGTTATCGCGATGGGAGAGTGAGTGAGTGGGAGAATGTGTGTGTGTGTGTGTGTGTGTGTGCTGATACGCTCCCCGATCTGTAAGCTTACCCGTGCAGTGGGGCGAGATGGACTCGTACCGGCACCTGAACAACGTGGTCTACGCGCGCTACTTCGAGACCGGCCGCATGGCGTTCGTACACCAGGTGCTGGAGCCGCGGCTTCCTGCCGCCGAGTTCGCGCGGTTCGTGTCCGGGCGCGACGGCGTCGGCATGATCCTCGGCGCCGTCGGCATCCGCTACAAGGCCCCCGTGACGTTCCCGGACACGCTGACGCTGGGCGTGCGCGTGGCCAAGGCGAAGGTCGGCTCGGACCGCTTTGTGCAGGACTTTGCCGCCGTCAGCCACAAGCTCGGCAGGGTCGTGGCCGACGGCGACGCCGTCATGGTCATGTACGACTATACCGTCAATGCAAAGGCTGACATCCCCGACTCCATTCGGACTGTGCTCCTGGAAAAGGCGTACTGAGTGTCCTTTCCCTGCTCTTTTTCCTCAAGCAACATGTTTTTGATTTGTACCTTACATATGGCGTCACGTCCGAATTTATGGAGACTGTGACATATGAAATCCGTTCTACGATTGCGGGGTAGTAGTGGAGGTGGCAGTGACGTAATGGAACCTGCTGGTTTCGCTTCACTTGACGATCCGAAAATGTGTCCCGCAAGGTTTCTATTCTGTACATTTGCACACTGAAGATTTATCTCCGTGAATATTAAGCCACTGGAACTGACATAACGCCGACCTGAGATTAGCAATGTGCAGTTTGTAGTAAATAACGCGACGAGGAATCTTCGGAATTATTGTTGTTGCCAATCAAATTTCTGCTCAACAGCCGACCAAGCGGCACTTTCTCTTTGTTCTTGGCCAGGTGGGCCCTGAAAACGGCAGGAAGCGGCTCATAGGTAAGCCCTGTCTCAGATTTGTATTTTCTTTTCAATTTAAGTGGCTGAAGCTGCAGTTTCAACCCCAATTGCTAGCGTGGCATGACCAAACCTATGTGTAAATCTTTTAGAAGAACCATCCTTTTCAGTCATATTTAACGTGTAAATTGCAAGAGAAAAAAAAGGTTAGAACGAGTAATCAGCCTATAACATCAAAGGACAAAGGTTACTGCCACAAATATCAGGCCAAAACAGGGCTCACCACCAATACTGGATGTAAGGATAACAGACTTTTCGACCGCTGAATCTTCACAAAATTAGACTCTTCAGCTGAATTGCCGGGATAATGGCCCTTGGACTCTATATACAGGCGGGCCAATGTGTGGGGAAGAAAAAGTAAAGTTAACCTATTATCCCAACCTCGTCGCGAGGGACGAGCTTAGTAGAGAGACATATTTCGCCTTCTCAACGAACTGACGGAGGCGCATGGATGTCGGTTCCTTATCAAAGGGGTGCAGACAAAAACGGGTGACCTGTGTGTGTGTGTGTGTGAGAGAGTGTGTGTGTGCGTGTGAAAGCGAGTTAATGTGAAAGAATATGCAATCTACTCTTCTGCAGCTCTGGCCCAGTCACCCAGAAGCTCTATGATGTGCTCAGGGGTGTTGACGTGCCACACAGCACTGGTCTTTTTTCCCGTCGGGCCGACGGTGCAGGTGAAACAGGCGCCCTCGGCCGGCCCGTCGAGCTGATCGTTAGCCCTCCGCAGGGTGCGGAACATGTCCTCGTCCGTCCGATCGTCTCCAACACAGAACACGAAGTCGGTGTCGGGCCGCTGCGTGAGCAGCCGCTTGACGATCTCGCCCTTGTTTATCGCCATCGGCCGCACTTCCAGGTTTTTCTTCCCCACCATCACTTCGACAGGCAATTTGGATAGCAGTGCGTCCTCAAGGTGGTTCTGGCACTCCTTGGCCTGAAAAGTGCCAAAGTCGGGGTCGGCCAGCCGGTAGTGCCACGTGATCGAGGCCCTTTTGTGTTCGACGAAGGAGCCTAGGGTCCGTTCCGTGTAGTAGTCGAAGATCTCCGTTACTTTGGGCTTCCAGGAGAAATCCATTTGCTCCGTCAGGTTGACCCATTGGTCATCTCCTGGATAGCTGAGGTCGCCAAAGAAATGGGTTAAAAACTTGATCCAAATCAAGGAAAGGTTTACCGAATGAAACATCCATGCTCTGCGCTGAGCCCCAAGTTACTTATGTGCCCAAGATGGGTTTCAAGAAACTTTTGGTCACGACCGGAAATAATAAACATATAGTTTCTCGGGTCCTTGGCTAGAGTTTCCATTGCGTCCAACATAGCCTTCGATGGCAGTGCTTCGCTTGGCGTCTTAACAATTGGCGTGAGCGTTCCGTCATAGTCAAATAACAACATTCGTTTCTTGGCTTTGTGGAATCGGTCGGTTAAGAAGGTTGCATCGAGGAAGGGCTTAATATCAGCCTCAGATGGCGCGCGCACGCAGTCTCTGAGCTCCTTAACAAAGCTGGTGGCCCAGTATTGCGCGGTGCGTCTGGTCACGTAATCATAGAGCTGCTGATGCTTTGACAGCTTCTCGTGCTCCGGCATTGACAGAGCGTCATGAAGGGCATTGGCAACTCCCTTCATAGATTAAAAAAGAAATATTATTCGCATTGCAACTATCACGCACGGCTATTACCATGTAATCCCACGGATTTACTAAGATCGCAGAGCTCAAAGAGCCGGCAGTGCCGGTGAATTCGCTAAGGATCAATGGCCCGTGGTTACCCTTTTGACACACAACAAATTCGTGCGAGGTTGTGTTCATGCCGTCCCTCAGAGACGTAATGAGACCGACATCAGCTACACCGAGCAGAGCAAAGTATTCTTCACTTTCCAAATTCTGGTGGTAGTGATGCACCGGAGCAAACTCCAGCGACCCGTAAGCTCCATTAATTCGTGACACAATCTCCGAAACTTTTGCCTCTAGCTTTGGGGTCTCTCTTTGCGGGGGTGTGGTTACCTGTATGAGAACCACCTGATTTCGCCACTTCGGATATACATCAAGAAATTTTTCAAACGCGTTCAACTTGTGTTGTACTCCTTTAATGTGATCGAGTTTATCCCTGCCAATGACGATTTTCTTTCCAGCATATAATTCGCGTATCGTCGCCATCTTTTCCATCGTGCTTGGAGATGCTTGGCTGACTGTAACTCTGTTCACGTCTATTCCAATCGGGAATATGCCCACCGCCACGATGGATCCCCTGAAGTCAACACCTTTCGGCGACGATTCCAGCCCCAGGACTCGGGTGCAACTGCTGATAAAATGCCGAGCATATGAATAAGTCTGAAAGCCGACAAGGTTCGCCCCAAGTATGCCCTCGAGGATTTCTTTTCGCTTAGGCAAACACCGGAATATTTCCGAGCTCGGAAACGGAGTATGGAGAAAGAAGCCAATGTTCGCCTTCGGAAATTTGGACCGGAGCAGGCTGGGAAGGAGCATCAAGTGGTAGTCCTGAACCCAAATGTGGTCCCCGGGTTGATATATGGCCGCGACGGCCTCGGCAAATGATTGATTCATCGACACATAGCTTGCCCAGTGTGCCGTCTCGGTAAGTCCATCCGTGGCGGTATCCCACAGTATGTAATGAAATAATGGCCATAAATCTGGTAATGGATGGGCGAGCGCATATCAATAAATGAAAACTTCAAACACTAGGGGAATGAAATGCAAAAAAGCACCTGACTTGCAGTACCCTTCGTAGTGCCCGTGCGCAACAGAGCTGTCCAGGGTCACAGGTACGCAGCCGCGCAGGGCGAGATCGGCTGTCAGGTGCGCGCGTGCGTCCGCCGAAATGGCCTCGGCAGCCACCGTTCTGCCATCTTCCGTAGCCGTCACTGCGCCAATCCAGCCGACGTTGATGACACTCTCGTTCTGCTCCTCACGCAGGGACTTTATGCCACTGTATAGCGCCGAATGGCCCCGGCGCGGGTTGAGGGACCAGGCATAGCCGCCGGCGGCTGAGGACAGGGTGGCGGTGATGGGCAGGTGGTGGGTCACTACCACCAGGCGCGGCTGTTGCTGGTGGTCCTGCTGCTGGTGCTTCTGTACTGCATCCGCGGACATGGACTGGTGTACGTACGATACGAATGTAAGGATAGGGAAGTACGGTCGAACGCGTTTCCGTTGTCAAAGAGCACGCAGTATGTTCGTATATGTATGAATGTCGACGGAAGGGTGGAGGACGCCTGTGGCGATTTTACCGTGCCCCCTCACGAATACCGTGTCAGAAGCGGTTGCCACCCACGATTGCAACACACTACGGGCAGTAGCAGTTATGGGCAATGCCCTGGCGTCTGGCGCCGTCCCCGTCGGCGGAGCGACCACCATCGATAATTATGTGGGCGAGCTGGCCGATGTCGCCTACGAACGAAGGTGCGTGGCTGAGGTGTGGTTGCTCGAATACACGCGCATGTGTGTCTTGGTGTGGGTCTTCAGCGCCTTTTGGTGTTGCCGTTGTGGCGATGCTCCAGAGGTTCTGCCAGGGTCTGGAGTCCAGGCTCAATACTACAATGACAGCAAGCGCTTACACACAGTCTCGAATCATCTCGCCTTCAGCCTCGGCAACTCGAGATTCATGAAGACAATCAGATGCAAGCATCGGGAAGGCCCTCTTGTTGTCAAGATATTTGTAAAACCGGATCAAACGATATCGCTGGATGGAATAGCTCGAAACATGATTGGTTTGTGGAGTTCCTGCATCTTCGAATTCTGAATGATGCCATCAAGCTGAAAGAGACATCCTTCAAACGGTTGTGAATGCATTTCCATTCCAAAAAATTATCGAGACGGACAAAGCTGGATATTTAGTTCGACAGTTTATCTACAGCAATCTTTATGACAGAATAAGGTCGGAAAATTTGGCCCTTTTCTTGGTTTGATCTTTATTATTTTAGTACACGGCCATTTCTGACGATTATCGATAAGAAATGGATAGCTTTTCAAATTCTGACTGCTGTAATGGAGGCTCATGGCCATCAGGCAAGTTATACTTTGAAGTCACCTTCAATTTACTTGCCAAACCGGTGACCTAATTATTTTTAAAGATCTTCCACGGCGATATTAAAACAGAAAATATTCTTGTTACAAGTTGGAACTGGGCCTACTTAACAGACTTCAGTAGCTACAAGCCTACCTTCTTACCCGAAGTCCGTTTAAAGGCCGCGAAGTCGTTCTCACATTTTTTAAGGACAACCCATCTGATTTCTCTTTCTATTTTGATACCTCATCTCGTCGCTCTTGTTATGTGGCTCCAGAGCGATTTGTCTATCCCGGGGAGACACTCTTTTCCGAAGGCAATTCTGGGTTGACTCCAGAAATGGATATGTTTTCATTAGGGTAAGGTGCCCTATCCTTATGCTATTAAAACTGGTAAAGTTGCACTCTGGCGGAATTGTTTTTGGAAGGATCGCCAATTTTCTCCTTTTCTCAACTACTTCGATACCGAAGGAAAGAATTTGATCCTACATCGGAGATCATGAAGATCGAAGACGAACATATTAGAGTAAGGGTTTTTCGTCTAAATATGGCCAACATGGTGTAAGGACATGATCAGCACAATGATTAAACTTGATCCTGAGGAGCGCGGCTCTGCTGCGTATCACTGGAATAAATGGTGGACTCAGGTTTCATGAAGGATTACTGACGTTAGTAGGAGGGGACTCGCTTTCCCAGAGCTCTTCTACACATTTCTCCATACATTTGTATCGCGCTTAAGCGATCTGTCGGATTCAGTTGTCTCGTCACATGTCGTGTCCATCCAAGGCGTTCCAACAGCTGTTTTTGCAGACGCAGACGCGAAAATCAGGCGCGTTTATGCAGAGTTTGGGACTATCGCCGCCGCCATAGGATTTCCGCGTGGGTCAATCCCTGCGCCTCATGACGTTGAATCTTCACCTGTGGAGGCATCGGAATCTTGGAAATTTCACTCGTCGGATCGAATGGACAGACCGAAATTGAAGAACGAGAGAGCTGCTCCGGCAAAAACGGTATTATAAAACTTGCAGGATTCACGTTAACGTTCGACTATTCAAGACTTTGTTCCCTTTCACACTAAGCATGCCAGATTTTACGGTTCCAGCCACAACATTAAATCGAAATCCATCTTGTCGTAAGCCAATTATATATTGAGATCTAGTAACATCTGACAGATGCGTGCTGCCTTATTCTTTCGTCAATAATTTGCTCTTCTATACGACATACCTTCTTCCCTTCCTCTCGTATTGCGGGGCTGGAGCTTATTTTGGCATTTGGCTCTCAGTTAGACGATGAGCAAATTTTGGACAGAGTAGTTCCCTTCGTGATGACGTTATTAATTGACGACTCGGCTATTGTTCGTGCTACAGCTTTATCCGTCTTAACTCAATTGGTAAGTAATGGGCTTTTCAATACTGTGAGTTGACTCCTTTCTTAGCTGGCGAGAGTGGAGTCCATTTCCATTGCCGATGTGAATATTTTTCCAGAGTATATCTTTCCCAATATCCATGCATTTGGTTCAGACAGGGAGACGTTTGTGCGATGCACATATGCCCAATGCATTGCCTCGCTTGGTAACTTGTGAGTTATTTGGGAATTACTAACGCCTGTCAGCCGAAACGTCGCTAAGATTCTTGGAATTATCACAAGTCTTACGGAATTCTTCATCTGATCAGGAGTCCGAAGGGGAGTTGATGGTATTTTGAGCCCCCGATTTCTGTCAGCTGAACTCAACGTAGATGTCTTACGATAATTGTCTACGGGAGTTGCACGAGCTCGTTCAGGAAGAGGTTGTGTTGTTGTTAACAGACCAGGACGCCCAAGTGAAGCGTTCTTTGATTTCCGACATCCCACGACTATGTATCTTTTTTGGACGCCAACGATCAAATGATCTGCTACTTGGCCATATGATAACTTATCTAAATGATCCTGATTGGCAACTTCGAAGGTTTGTATTTTTGTTGCATATATCTATTTAATTGGGTTAGTGCTTTTTTTGAGAGCATTGTGAGTGTTAGTACCTTTGTAGGCGGACGCAGTCTAGAGGAGTACATTCTTCCACTTAGCCTTCAAGCCCTCACCGATGAGGAGGAGTTTGTTGTGGAGAAAGTTCTGGTATCTCTCACATCCTTAATCGAGCTCGGTTTGCTTCAAAAGGGGAAAATGATGGAGCTTCTTGCTGTAGTTATACCTCTTCTTTGTCACCCAAATACGTGGATTTGCAATGGTAGGATTTCACGCCATTGTTCGCATCTGAATCCTTTCAGCCGCGGTGTCTTTCGTGGCACGGACGGTTAAACGGATGCCCATTATAGATATTCGATGTGTCATATATCCACTTCTGAAGCCATTTCTAAGAGTTGATATTCCGGACGTTACTGAGGGATTGTTACTTGATGCATTGAAGAAACCGGTTTGTTACTATTTTCTTCATCATCGTGATATTAATGTTTTAAAGGTGAGCCGGTTCCTTTTGGATCAAGCCCTCATATTCGTTGGAAAGTCGTCGACGTCCTATGATGATCGAAGATCATTTGACGGTCACGACCAAGTCTTCGACGGAGATCACACGAGACGTGGGGAAAAGGAAAGGTTAAGTTCACTGGTTTGAGAACGCCTTCACTTACCGGGTCAACTCTGTTAGCAATGATCTTCTAGCCCGTTTGCGAGAACTTGGAATGACAGAAGAAGACAAAGGGAAACTTTTTGCGATGAAATATTTTATTTATAAAATGTCTCGCGCCCGGGCTAGGTACGTTGAAACTGGCGTAACAGTGCTTAGACGTTGTTAGGAAAATTGCTGCACAATCCAAGATACTCGAGGAGAATGATATAAAGTCTAAGGTTGTTCCGCTGTGACCTTCTCATTTAACATTTCCTAGAAAATACAAGCCACGCCACATACTGTATTTTTGACTCCACCTGCACAGCCCTATTCTTCTCATGTAACGATATGCTCGATCGGTGAACCCTAAATTTGTGCCAGATTGGAGAACCCAATTCCAAAACTAGCTCTCTCGCTCGTTCAGCGCGGCTTACCGTACCTACCCCGATACTCTCCCGGATACCGTTCAAGGAGTCTACAAGGAAAGGAAAAGAAGGTTTACACCTTCAGACAACGTTATCGACAACAGACTCGGATTACAGGAATTCGCAGTATTCTCAAAGTCCTGAACCACCTTCCAGTGTGTCCAGTTCCACTGCAGGGATTACTCGCCGGCAAAACAAAACTGGGCTGGCCAATCTAGACGATAACTCTATTATAAATCCGAGCGCCGACGCCGATTCCGGGAGTGTATCTGTCTCCACTCAGCCTGGACGTGCAGAGAAAGTCCCTTCAATCGACCGCGTTTCAAACTTCTCGCTAGATTTGGTTGGCGGGGATAAGTCCAGCGGGAAATTGAGCTCGAGTCTTGCGCCTTTGAGCATCAGCAGCGAGACTGCTGTTGCGACCTTGGAGCAGCGGGTCGGTAGCCCTCCACCGGGGCTGGATCAATTAGGCGGAAAGTCTTTTTCAACGTCTTCGAATTCTGTCGCAGCGGCAGTCATCGCTGCTGCTGCTGCAGGATCTCAAAGAGGGCATTCTGGTCTTACCAGCAGAAGAACTAGCGAATTGTCATTACCTATTGAACGACCTCAGTCTTCTCCTTTAAAAAGAGCTTCGTACTCCATGGGTAGCGGTTATGGCTATTCGAGCGATTCTAAACCAAAGAACGCCAATGAACGTCAGTCAGGGAGCTTGATAGGGCTGCTGTCTCTCGGAGGTTTGTTTTCTTTTGTCAACACCGGTTAAATTTGCGGTTGTTTAGCTGAAGGCAGGGATAAGTATATACGGCAATTACTGGAGGCCAAAACGGCTGAGTTATTTCCACCTCCGCTGACGGGTAGGGGATATTTTCGAAACCCAAGAAGTGACCGTTTGTGAATAGAGCTTGGACCGAAGCTTAACCCACCGCAATTTCAGTCTGGCGCATCACCTAAAACACGAAGGGGGAAGACTACTGTTATGAGTGTGGGGAATGATCTGACGTCTTGGCGCCCAGATGGTTTGTGAGCGCAGCAAAAAACCCACTAAAATGATTCAGGTGTTCTGGCAGCTCATCTAACAGAGCATCGAGGAGCGATAAACAAAATCAGCTTAACCACTGACCATGCTTTCTTTGTAAGCTGCAGTGATGACGGAACATACAAAATATGGGACTGCCAACGATTGGAGAAAAATGTTTCAAATCGAGCACGATTGACATATTCGGCTCAAGGTTGCTGCATCAAATTTATTTTTCTAAATTTAATTCAACTCCAGGGGGGAAAATTTTGTCGACGGTGTTCTGCAACAATTCCCGGAGTGTTGCATCAATTTCGGATAATGGCACAATACATGTGTCGAGAGTTGAATATATCAGCTCTTCATTTCCGAATGGATCTGCGAAGTACAGTGGGATTCATTTCATTCGCTCTTCGGACGCCGGAGACCGCGACTGGCCAATAGCAGTGGATTTTGTCGACCAAGGTCAGTTTCCTAAGTCATATTTCCAGGTTATTCAATTCGGGTCATGTATTAGATCAAACCTCTGTCCTTGTTTACGCCACTGCTAATGGCAAATTTCGCGGACTTGACCTTCGCTCAATGAAACTGGCTTGGAGTTTTGAAAGCCCTGCTTGCCACGGAGTAATATCATCGTTTGGCATTGATGGAAAGAACTCGTGGGGCTTAACCGGAACCTCTCGCGGTGTTTTTACCCTGTGGGACATACGGTTTGGGCTTCGAGTGAAGTCTTGGTCACACCCATCGTTAGCACGTGTTCACAAGATATCTCCTTTCGATGGTTACAAGGCGCGAAAAGGCCTCGGTGACCAAATCGTGGATTATGGTTCATCGTCGAAGATCATCATGGCTTCTGTTGGTACCGCAACGGGTGAAGTGTCACTCTGGGATATGGAGGCGGGCGAGTGCAAGGAAGTCTGGTGTGTTTTCGGTGACACCGCAGCTGGAAGATCTGGAGTGGTTGGAACTGGCGACGCTGCCGAGGAAATGAACAAACTGTACGGCAATGGGCTTAAGGTATTTTCTCTGCTTTCGAACTGCCATTGAATTTTATAGCCTCTTCCACCACCATCAATGAGTAATTACACGCCTCCGCGGGATCTGAGCTCCTTTAGTTCAGCACGACCAGAGAATAGTAGTCGAACGTTTTTTACGTCAGCACAGATACCATTTATGCTCACTGGGGGCTCTGACAGGCGGATCCGATTTTGGGACTTTGCAAGCATTGAGTCTTCATATATTGTCTGCGGAATGGAACAAGCAGATGTTGCTCCGCGCTACAGGTTACTACACTTTAAGTTGGCGTCTTAATTAATTCTTATCAGCACTCATAAATACGGCGATGTTAATTTCAACATCGAGTATACCCCAAGCTTGGCGTTTGCGTCCTCGGCGCCATCGTTGAACAGAGGCGGTGGTATTCAACCGGGGGGCCCGAATTCCGGCTCTTCCTCAACAAACCCTGGGCTGGCATCCAGCTCTGGTTTGGTGTCCAGCCCAAACGTCATTAATCATCTCGATGCCATAAATGATCTGACCTTGACCCGGGTACCCTATCCCATGATACTCGCCGGTGGACGAGATGGGGTCATAAAAGTATGGATATGAAATAAACATCGGCAATTCACGCAGGGAAACCCTCCCCCTTAAATGAACTGCTGTCTTGGTGTAATTGTGACTTTTTACCTGTGAACCACTGAAAACCACGACCAGAGTTTGGCACTGTGTGGTCTGAGCTATTTCGACTACCTGGCACTGCCAAGCGTCAGAGAATAAAATTCTATTCAAATGCGGTCATTGTTATACTCGACCTCAAGCTTCTTTTCCGGACCCTCTCCTCCCTCCCCCCAAAAAAAATCGAACTATTAAACGGTTTTGAAAATGTCAGTCAGGCTCTCTCGAACCGAGTTGAATATATCCTCCACGCGAGCGGAGAAGAACGAGTCCTTTGCCGCCGCCCCGGAGCCGGGTACACCTTCCATCGCCACGGCCACGAGGGCAGAAGGCTGAACGACGAACTGGAGGGAGCGACCCTGCTTGTCGAACCCAGAGCTGTCGCCCGAGTGCTTTGCCGCCCAGGACTGCTCCATCAGGAGGCCCTTGGTGCTCTTGAAGACCAGCTCCGACCTTTTGTAAAGCATCGCCTCCAACGACTGTGGCACACTGCCCGCGGCTGGAGGGTGGGCCTCCGGATGGACGAACGGGTTGCTTTCCGACGGCAGAAGCAGTACAGGGACCGTCAGGTCGGTGACATTGCATGCGTAGGCAGTCTTTAGGATGTTCCGATATCCGATCAACACCTGTGACCGATTCGTTAACTCCCATATGGCTGTGGGTTGGGGGGGAGGGGAAACGAACACAGCAGTGTGTTAGTAATTAAAACCAATTTCTTCTCGAAAAACGAACATTTATCCTCGATGACAAGGTGGAATACTACATGGTAATTGGGTATATTGGAATGCTTTGTAACAAAGAAGTCGCCTAGAAAGAAAGTCAGAGAGTCATGAAGGAGACGCCCGTTGTACCTTCTTTAAGGACCACAGATCCAGTTCTATCCAAAGACATCAATGAAGCGACTTTCTTCAGCTGGGACTCGAAGGTATCGAAATGAAATTCGGTTGACATGCGGCACTGCCGAACGAACCCTGCACAAAAAAAAAGTGACGCTTCAGCACTGACAAAAAAGCCCACCGCCCGACCTTTGTTGGCTGACTTGGCGGTTGCATAGTCGGCGAAGTCTTTTGGCTTCAGAAGCAGTACGATTCCCGACAAGCTGTCGGTGTAAAGGCTGGCAGAGGTCTGCGCCCTAAAAGCCGCATCCTGTGCCGGGTCGCCGACGACGGGAGAATGAAATCGGTCCACGGACGACGCGCAAAGACGAAGATTGTACATTGTTCGAACTTGGGTCCCGAAATATGTCGTGAAGGTCTCGGAGAGGTCTTGCTCATTGACGTACTTTTCAGAGTACCTGACGACTTGTTAACTCAACCAACGCTGAATGGGCGCACTTATTGTCAAAGTCTTCCAATCCGAGCGCTTCAAGAGCTTTCCCAAACATTTTCGACATTCTCTTGAAGGACTGCGAAGCACCAGCGCCAGGCGCGATTTTTGGTTGGAAAAATGTTAGTGGCGAGAAGCTGCGCCTGTTGCTGTTGTTACTGCTGCCGCTGCTGTTGCCATCTTCAGAGACCGACGGCAAGCGGGAACTGGATGCAGAATCGATTAAGCGAGTCATCGCAGCCGGCAATCTAGGGGTCGTCTGCCAAGTCGCAGAGATTGCTTTGAGAGACCAGGGTTGTTCATAAGAAGTCGACGTGTTCGACGTTTGGTCAGTGTCGCTTTCGGAGTTGGAAATTTCGGCTGCATTCTTTTCAACCGTTTCGGGGCTTTCTAGAAGTAAAATAATCGCTTGCTCCTTTCTATTGTGTTAGAGTCGCATGTAATATTCTTTCCTTACAATGTCATTTTTGGAAAGACTCAAGGCGGCTCTTGCTAGGTTTCGTTCAAACCCCATACCAACTATCTCGTCTATTTTCTTCTCCAGTTGAACCTGAAGGAAATTATTTAAAGAGCTGCATTAATGTGACTAACGTCAATTATGACTGGCAGAGGCTTTGTTGCTAAGCCGTTGGTAGTCGCAATGTTGAGAATTTCCGCTGATGGGGATTTTTTCAAATTACGAATCGCAGACGACAAGATCTCTTTTCCCGATACTGTCGAAGATCGTGACTGAGAGGTTTGATTGCGCAGCCGGTTTTTTAATGCTTCGTCTTTACTGGTTTGATCCTGTGGCAGCTCGGAAACTGACATATCCAGGCCATCGTAAAGTTTAATAACAAAGTCATGGAACTCCTGCTTTTGGGTCGAGTGCAACTCGTGAAGCTCGCTTGCACAAGTGGCTAGAAGGAGATCTTTCTCCTGATCGTCCATTAGGAGGTTTTTTGATTGTACAACGAACCTCGGTGTGAGAGACTGAGAGTTGGGCCATGTTGTCGGGATTCTGGCTATCTCGACTTTTCCCCGTGACGCGGTCTAACTCTATGGCCTGTCTACTGACCGTCAACGAGATACAAACAGAATTTTGTCCAACCGTTTTTGCAATTCATCAAAACTCGACCCATGCCGAGCGAGCATATCTTCAGTCGCCAAGCTATATCCTCTCTCAAGCTCGATCAATGCATCAAACAGAGAGCTATCCGAAGCGCTCATGACAGCGAAATAAGCTTTCGAAAAAACAGACTGAGGTGATTAAGTACCAATATGTGTTGCTCAAGGCCTCACCGGTCCATCTCCATTTGAATTTCCAATCGCATTCTTATATGCAACAACATAGTGACGCGCTTCCGTTTCTCTGTCGGATTGATTGATCTCCTTCAAAACTGCGCGATTGTCAAAATTACGACGGGATCACGTTCCTTACGAAGTTGTTCTTGTTCGTTCGCCTTCGAAACTCTCAATTGTTTAAGGGCGGTCTCCACTACGGCAATCAAAGGGTATATTGTCGACTTCGACGGAAGCTGGAGACCATCTATGGCGCGTATGACAGCCCGACGCGTTTCTGCGGCACTTGAGTTGGTCCTTAGTTTCACTTGAACGTCGAGTGGGACCGACCCGGCATGGGTTGGCCTATGCTCGACGAGCTCTCCGATCTGGTGGACCAGCGAGTCGGAAGCAGCTATTCGCGACAATATATTTGCACCCATCAGCCGAACGCGGATGACGAAGTCACGGGGCGAGGTGTCCTCATCGTCTGCACGCGCCATCACAGCTGCTCCGTATGTGGGG
This sequence comes from Cladochytrium tenue, assembly GCA_026954515.1. Classification (NCBI taxonomy): domain Eukaryota; kingdom Fungi; phylum Chytridiomycota; class Chytridiomycetes; order Cladochytriales; family Cladochytriaceae; genus Cladochytrium; species Cladochytrium tenue. The sequence goes on from JADGKE010003222.1 coordinate 16,233, forward strand.
TGGTTGTGCCAGCCGGCGCCCTTGTCACGCCAGGTCTGGCCATGCAAAATTGTCTCATCCAAGGCAGATGCGGTGCAAGAGGTTGAGCCTTCGGTTTTTCCCTCCAGGTACGACGACAATGGTGGATCGCACTAAGCAAAAGCACGACTTACATTCATTCTCCCGTCTAATTTTATAAAGGACTCCTCGTGGAGTACGAATCAGCCGGTGCCATCAAGCCTCGCTCAATAGATCTCTTGGATTTCACTGCAGGGTCGGGTTCTCTGAGCCTCCCTCATCGATGACTTTCTGACTGCGACATAATTCAGATCTGACCCTGTTAGCTTCACCAATCAGTTAATTAAAGATGAGCCGTCCCTTTCTGGCCGATTCTCCAGCATAGTTGCCATGCTCCAACGTTAGCCACCGACTAGAACACTTTTTGCATTCTCACTTCAACAGGGTTGCAAGAGAGGCTGGAGCGAAGTTACGCAGTTCGCTACACACTTCGACAGCAAATTAAGTGTCACGAAATGCCTATGACTAATTGCAGCATCAACAAAGGAGGCGATCTGTCAGTTTGGTTGTCTACATTTCATGTCCCTTACGCGCTCCAGGTTTCTGACGGGCAGTTATGATCGGTCATGCAAACTATGGGAAAGCAAAACAGGAAATCTGCTACAAACATTTAACGGCCATAAGAACGTTGTATATTCATTGTCATTCAATAACCCCTTTGGGTAATCGAGCTTTAATGGAAAATTTGCCTGACCCGTGTAGGGACAAAATCGCCACAGGGTCTTTCGACAAAACCTGCAAAGCATGTGCATATAGCCAAAATTGAACTAAATATTCGTTCAGCTTTGGAATTTGGAGACTGGGCAATGCCTAAACACATATTGTGGGCATTCAGGGGAATTAGTAAACCTCGCCTTTGATCCTCAATGTGCAACAATAGCGACCGGAGGAATGGATAGTCTATGCTTCATTTGGGATGTTAGAAGTGATAGAGAAGTGGCTTGTCTGAAGGTAGGTGTGGTTAAAAAATTATTAGGCTTACGAGGGCCAGGGTCACTCTGAAGAGCTCATTGGTTTGGAGTTCAATAGCCAGGGCGATATGTTAGCCACAGCTTCATTTGATTCGACTATTAATTTGTGGGACACCCGCATGTGGAGGTATCATGCAGACATAAGCTTCAATTATATTTGCTTATATGGATATAGAGCTGTCCATACACTTATAGGTCATCGCCAGGAAATAACAAGTGTCCACTTCAATTTTTCAAGCAAGTTATTACTTTCGGGCTCTATGGTAAGCGAAACTGACTGGTTGTTCTAATTTTAGCGGTAGGATAAGACGGCAAAAGTCTGGGACACCATAACCGGGCAAGCCTTGGAAACTTTAGTGTAGCGAAAAATATTGCGATTCTCTTTGCTGATAAATTTAAGGCACCAAGATGATATTCTAGATACTGTCTTTAGTCCTTCCGGGCATAGAATCGCAACTGCTTCTGCCGACAACACAGTTAGTATATTTGATGGGAAGACGTTCGAAAGGCTGCATTGCTTAAAAGGTCACGAAAACGAAGTCACGAAGGTGCTTAATAAGGCTGAACGTGCTTGATATTAACAGTTCTGCAAGGTGTCCTTCAACTCACATGGCACCCAGATTCTTACGGCAGGTCAGGACAAAACAGCTCGATTGTGGAGTGCCAATGATGGGAATTGCATTCAAGTAAGCATAAAGACCGTTGGTAAAAGAAGGTTTAAAAGGGAAAAAAAACTAGATTTTTAACCACTCTGCGGATGTGTTCAACGCAAACTTTAATTATATGGACGACATGGTGATAACCACTTCAAAAGACAATACTTGCTGTATTTGGACCGAAGTTTGAACACTGTTCACCTTTATTTACGGGGAGTTTCTTACGAGTATCGCCAGCAACTGCTGCTTTAATGTGTTTATAATTTCACGCCTCCTTCAGAGCATATTTTCAGTTGAAGTGCTCAGTGCCCTAGTTTATTCTGCAGCTTTACGTTGCCCTCGAAGTACCTTGCACCTTGTGGCACCGTCTGTTTATAAAGGGCGGGAAAGTTGGAAGCGAGAGCTGGTAGAACGTTGTTTGACTGGTCGAACCGCGTTTAGATCTCATGAGCATAACAGAGAACACGTTTGCCCTTATAGTCAAATTATTGCACTTTGTCGTATTTTTTTTCTTTGGTTTTTACACGGGGCTTTTGAAGCCCCAAAGTCGTTCACTGATCGTTCACTATTCTCGAAATCTGACGTTGGCGCGGCCTTATTCGGCTTGGTCTACTTATGAGCACCAACGAATATATCGCCAGGTGCACCAATGACTTCCCTCTCCCTAGGCTAGATATTACATTGAATAATCGGCGATTATTGTTACATGGAGGCGGACAGGAATGTGGCACCGAGATGTTTTGAGGTCACCTTGGGCGAAATTAGGAAGCAGGTAAAGGATCCGGCTCAGGTTCCTGTTATACGAGGTTATTTATTTTCGTCGATGGACGAATTTTGTGGCAGGGCATTCGTGTCAGAAAAGGAGACTGCAATCACACAGGTGCAAAAGAGATCGGAAACTTATCCCACGACAACGGGAGGGGGAAAAAAAAACATCAACTAATTGGACGCTTAGTCATGGCGCAGAACCAAGGCCGTGCGACAGGGGATGTAGACCTTTGCAGGGGGTGAGTATCTTAAATCTGGAAAAGGTGGCATTACCTGAATATAGTTACGACGATCGGCCCAATATTCCTCAACCGGGAAGTATTCCCCATTGACATCCACCCGCCCATGACCCCCAAAAGGCTCAGAGTCAGAGCACAGAGCCACATGGTGGCTGCATAGAGTCAGTAAAATTATGGCTGGATTGAGGCACTCACACTCCATTCCACGGTGTCCCAACACGGTAATCCGTGAAGCTCTTAGTTGGATGGAAGTTGAAGATCCAAAGTAAATCTCCTCTTTCAAATACGATAATTTTGTCTTCCTCGTGCTTTAGACTAACAAACTGATATTATAAGCAAAAAATTGAAGTTTTGCCCAGACCTGGCCAGATCGAAGCCACTGGTACTTTGATTCCAAGTTATGCATAGCTCGATCGAATTCATACAAAAATTTGTATCGCAAAAGATCATCATCCACAAGATTGTATTGCCTGCGGGCATAGTGGAAGCTAGCAACTATGTCAGCTTCGAAATAGGCCAGTTCTCTCAACCTGCTATTATTTCCGGCGCGGGGAAAGTCCTGAGAAAAAATTCTTAGGGCAAATGAAGGTATTTACAGTTACTTACCAGCCATTCAGGATGCCCGAATTCATTTCCCATGAAGTTTAAGTAACCCTCGCCACCTAATCCATATGTGATCAGTCTATTCAGGTAAGTAAGTCATGCCTTCCAGTAGTAACAAACCGAATCATTTTATGCAGCGCCAAGCCGCGATCGATTATTGGCGTCATCGGTGATAGAACCGACATGAACTCGTACATTTCCTTGTCCATTAGCCAAAAGGCAAGTGTTTTATCTCCGACAAGCGCTTGGTCATGACTTTCGGCATAAGCAATAGCCGGTTCCTATGGTATCGTTATTTTGCGCCAAAGTTGCGACACCGCACCTTCCACCTGCGATTGGTAAGAGTGAATGTTATATTTCCCATGTCCCAATGATCATCCTATGGAATTTTACTAAGGCGAAAAAGTACAAAAAAGTATCGCTTACGCTTTTCTCTTTCAAAAGTTTGATCCACATATCTGGAACTGCCATTGCAAGTCGATAATCAAAACCAACCCCTCCATCTTCAATAGTGCGACACAGCGTAGGCATTCCAGACACATCTTAAAAGATTTAGAGAAAATAGAAGTGAGGCGATTGGCACCTTCCGCAATGGTTATTACGTTAGGATAGAGCTTGTGCATAAAACTATTTGCCTGAAAAGTATTATTACGACATCTGCACACTGATCAAATACTACCATCATCAAGTATACGACAGCTTCTAGGTCAACCTGACTGCCGAAGTATTCTGCGTAATTACCGCTGAATCCAGTTCCCATCCCATGATGGACGTAGAGCATACTAGTCACACCATCGAATCTAAACCCATCAAACTGGAACTCCTCAATCCAATATCTGAGGTTTGAGAGAAGGAATCGCAAAACTTCGTGATGGCCGTAATTGAAAAGTCTGCGACAGAAATTAAACTTCAACTTGGCATTGAAAATTGCTAACCTGCTATCCCAAAGTTCATGGCGCCCCTTTCCACCTTCGTGGAAGTACTGGTGGTCTTTAAGGGAAAATTACACAAAATGATATCAAATCCAAGGCATACCTGACCCATCGAACATGTTCAAACCGTCGAGCACGTTTTTTGACGCATGAGAGTGCACAACATCCAGCAAGACAGTAAGCCCATAACCATGGGCTTTGTCAATCAGATTTTTAAGGTCCTCGGGAGTTCCTGCAAAAAATCACATATCAGTTTTAATTTCAGTAAAAATGCCCACCACAGCGGCTTGTTGGCGCGTAGAAGTTTGTAACTTGGTAACCAAAGCTCGCATAATAAGGATGCTCCATTACAGCCATCAGTTGTATCGTGTTATAACCAAGATAGGCAATCCTTGGCAATACGAAGTCAGCGAACTCAGTGTACGAAGCAACTCGACCCTCCGGCATACAGATTCCAACTGCGACGCGAAATAAGTGGTATACTGTTTTGGGCTGCCATTACCATGTGATTCATAAATCCGAAGGTCTTTTGGGGCAGGCGGACGAAGATTTTTAAAGACAAACGGCTCCGGAGGGTTCCAAAAGATTCCGTCGTAGACGGGACTCTTGTCCATTTCTTGGGTAGCACGTCGAATATAAGCTGGGATACGCTCAATTCTTTCACCCGCTGAAGTTGTCATTGATAACTTAAGGAAATTTTCAGATAAAAGTCGAATATCACTCTGACCCTCTCTCCTCACATCTCGCCTTTCTGCACAACACGCGCACTCAAACACGCGTACTCACCTTGACTTTTGTATTGTGTGCTATCGCACGACTTCCGTCTTCTCGGTTTGGAAGAAATATCTGCCAAACGCCAAATTCATTGCGATTCAGAGGGTGGCTCGTCCTGTTCCAGTCATCTACATAAAAAATTAACGAAAGTAATTGATATGAAGAAGATTAACTGAAATCTCCAATAAGAAAAGCCTCCTTCGCGGAAGGAGCCCATTCACGATATGTTATGCCATCAGCCGAAACACTGAAGCCGTACACCTCGTAGCCACGTGTAAATTTGTCGATACCGCCTTCGGTAGTGGTGATTTTTTCAACCCATGAATGATAGATAGAGAGCCTATATATCGCATAAGGGTAATACGAGAGAGAATGCCAGATGATAAGTTGCGTGGAACGCGTACTTGCACAAGCCCTCTCTGCTGCCCCTCCTTTCATTATGTGCTATCATTGAAGGTCAAGGAAGCAAGAGAAACATTGGGCAGCTAGAGAACATGTAGTTTGTTTGCCAACAAGTGATAGAAGGTTGGAGTTTGAAAGGGGGTTCGAGGGAGTGGTTGTCGTAATCTGCGACACCTCACAGCTGGGAGCACACACGTACACCAACGGATAGACAGGGTGGTGGTCTCTGGCAGCGTTTCGGGTGGTGTATTTGCAGGGGTGGGGGGTGGTAGGAGCGTGTTAGGGGGGCGTACCTGTGGCGGATGTCGCCGTCGAACGGCGTGAGATAGGGGTCGTCGGCGATGACGGGCAACAGCCCGGCGGCGGTGGCGGAGGGGTTGGACGTCATTGGTTTATCTTCCGCCTTGTCAAGCAAGAAGAGACTGTTGTTGTTGTTCAAGCAGGGGCTGCTGATGTTATTGATTAGGCTTGAGTCAAAATTATAACACGGTGATGGGCATGCTGCGCAATCGATGCGCCTGTCTGTCTGTCTGTCTGTCTGTCTGTCTGTCTGTCTGCAGGCAGAAAGAATTGGCTGTTTGTGATTGGCATCACTCTTGACTGGCATTGATTGTCTGAACCCCACCCCCCGCATTGATTGCCATGATGATGATTATGCCTGAGATTCTTTGACAAATTCGGTTTGTCTTGGCTTGGATTCAATTTACAAGCCAGTGAGAGCAGGCACGAAGCCGCCACGAATGGGTGGGATGCCGAGCCGACCGCGAGGCCGCTTCTGCTGCCGCTGCCGCCTGTGGTGACGACAACAGTGGCTCCAGCGGCGATCGGCACCTCGTAAGCGTGCGGCCCTCGCGCGCCCCTGCCATGAACGTGTAGTGGCCACGTCTCAATGGCGTGACTTCGAACTATATGCGAAGATTCAGCTCTGGGCACGAGTGATTAAAAAACGGCTACTTACACCAGGGTGGTGAAGGCTCAAATTAACAGCTGGAAGGACGTGTGGGTAAACAAATCTAGCTGAGCTGACTGGGACAGGCGTGAAAGGCAGGGCATCCAACAGACTGCCGTGCATGTTACACATGAGTTCTGTACGGAAGGCAATCCTGTTAAATTTAAACAGTGTAATTCTATCCAAACAACCAGATTTTACTGTTCAGTTCGCATGGCCAGCATTAGGCATAATTCCTATGCTGCCCGTGTGACCGGACAGTCCGGGCACTTCTTTAATTGCGAAAATCGGTGAGGAGCTGGCCTACACCACCCTGTACTTACACCTAGCGACGGCAATGTTCGCTGTGGGACCTTAGCTTCCGTGCGGGCCAGGGTTCTTCGTTTTGGCCCCTTTCATTTTCTTGACACGGTCATGCCGGACACTGTGGCCGCCGTGACAAGGAAGAAGAAGCGTGCCCACCCTTCCGCAGGCGGCAACGCTTCCCTCCCCGCTGCTTCCGCGGCCGCTGCCGACGGTGCTGACCATGATGACCCAGACCGCAGTCAGTCCCTATCCGCCGACCTGAAGGAGGATGCGGACCATAAAACCCATGACGATGATAACAGCGACGGCGACAGTGACGGCGAAAGCAACGGACCGCTCGATGTATACCTCCCCTCCCCCCTCCCCTCCCGGCCGTTTCGTTCGCTTAATCGAGCCCCTTCTGCCCTCTTTCGTTGCCATCCCCACCCACTGACTGGAACTGATTGTACGATTGTGCCTCTAGCTCGTCGACGTTGAGTTCGACTTCCAGAGCTTCGGCGAGATCGACTTCCACGGTGTAAAGAACCTGGCTCGTCAGGCCTTCCTCGGCACCGAGCTCGAGACCTCATTCGACCTCTCCGGCCTCGCCGACGCCGTCGTCGCACAACCCCGGATCGGCACCGCCGTCAAGGTCGACGACACGGTCGACCCATACGCCGCCATGTCGGTCTTGAGCTTCCGCGCCCACAAAGTGTGTTGATGGCGGGCCCCGGGCCGTGTTACCCTTCATTTTGGATGCGAGAAAAGCCAACCTTCTTTCCTCTTATTTCTCTTCCCGCCTGCGGCGACGGCGGCGCAGGATTTACTCGCCCCCGTCGCAAAGCTGGTGACCTCTGCGTACAAGCCAAAGAGCGACGCGCCCAAGGCCCTGTCTATGGCGCAGGTCTTGAAGGACTGCCACGTCGGATACTTGGTCAACGAGCGTCTCGTGAACATGCCGTTCCAGATCGTGCCCGAGCTCTTCCGCATCCTCCTGGACGAACTGAAGTCGTCCCCATTTCCAGTAAGGCCTCGTCCGTTTCCTTGTGTGCCTGCCTCCTCCCTCCCTCTCTCTTGCTCCTCCCTCTCCCTCTGCCCTGCTTTAATTGCACCTTCCCTCTTCCCCACCGACACGTCCGCCCCCTTATCACCAGGCTGGCAAGCTGGACTACCTCCTAGTCCTGTCTAAGACCTACACCGAGGTTTCGTCGTCATCTGGAGGCCTCGAACAACCTATAAAGAAGAAAAAGAAGCGGGTTCGTTGCTGTTTTTTTTTTGCGGAGTTTATCTCCGCAACGGATTGACTCAGCATTGCTCGTTTCAGTCGGACACGCGGACCGTCTTCCATGTCCAGCCAGAGGACGACATATTCAAAAAGGTGGGTGCCTCTCCCAGGGTTACGAGTTTATTGGGGGGTCGAAGAGGGGGGGGGGAGCGGGTTGCGGGTATTTAGAGTATTGAATCTCTTCTTCAGTACTGCGACATCAGCGTCGAGATTCCCATGCTGCACGCATCCAAGCCTTCCAAAGCCGCCGCGGACGAGGACGACTCTGGCGAGAGCGTGGTACCCGGAAAGCAGGCATATCTCGTGCCCTTCGCAAAGGTGGCTGCCGTGTTGGCCGACATGAAGGCAACTTTGATATAAGCTGAACCGGACAGGACGAGGGAGGAGCAGGGACAGGTACAGCCGAGGGGCTTTGGGTGGTAATGATTGATGCTTGAATGAAATGGGAATTCGCCCACACTACTCTTGTAAAGAAGGCTGCTACCCTTAAATGCAGCCCGTGTGCTTCATGGCTCGAAGTGAAAGAGAGGGAGGGCAGGGGTGGCTCTTCAGAACCCAGCGCTCCCGGCCCGCTCCAACTTCCGCTCGCTAAGCTCCAACTGCCTCCGCGACGGCCAAAGCCCAATGCACGAACGCGGCTGGGCCCGCCAGCGCGTCGTCGCGTGGTCGCCCTGCGGCGCCCCTCGCCAGCCGATTCAGGGCGACCTGGTCCTTGACAATGACGATGGCCTGGGCGGGCGAGCGCGCGCCACCGACCAGCGCCTCGAGGCGAGCCAGCGCCCGCGAGACCGGGAGCAGGTGTGAACGCAGCTGCGCCAGTCCGGAGTCACTGGCCGGGCGGAACGAGTGGAGCGAGTTGGTGAGTATGGCGGGGATCAATGCCGGAGTATGAAGGGTAGTTATGTATAAGACGGGGATTCTAAAGGTTTCCTATTTCCAAGTTCGGGGAGGGGGGAGAGAAGGAATGGAGCAGCCAAAGACTCACAGTCTGCTGGCCGCGTCTGGCTGCGACGCCGACTCGGTCATGTCCAGGCCCTCGCACAGATCGACCAGAAGCGACAGGTCCAGGCGAAAGACGGCACGCAACAGCGGGTGCAAGGCCCCGCCGCCGCCGCCGTGGCTTTCGCGCAGTCCCTCATTCAGCGACGAGGCAAGACCGGCGGCGGTGGCGGCGGCCGGAGGGTGACACTCTTCCCGAGGCGCACCCCAAGACGCGCGCTTGTCCCACGCCCCCGGAGCGCCGCCTGTTTTGGCGGCGCGCCCTCCCGGCCCTGCTGCAGTCGCCTCGCCAAAGTCCAAACACTTCAGAACAAACTCAAGCGCCGCCCGCAGCCGCGGCCTCACCAGCCCAGACGCCGCCGCCGTCGCCGTCGAGCCGGCCCACCCTGCAGCTGGCGTCTGTGTTGCGGAAGCCTCAACGTCGACACGCCGGCGCGCCTCGGCCTTGGCCGTGACGCCAGCGCCGCCGGTCCCTGGGACTTGCCGAGGCCCCGCAGGCGGCAGTCTCGCCACGTCGGCAGCCGCGGAGCTCGAGACGACCCTCCGCGGTTTGAAGGCGGGGGCAGCCCACCGTAAGTCATGCTCGCCAATCGCGCTGCCGGTCGCTAGGTGGGTGTTCTGGTGGCCCCGCTTGCCGGCGAGGGCATCTGGTAAACCGTGGGCGACGTCCACGGCGAAGAGAATGGGGCTCGTCGCATGGTTCCGAAGCTCGACTTTTCGACTTGCTCCTCCCCGCGGCTTGATGGCAAGATTTTTCTCCCCCGAGGGCAGGGCTTCCGAGACGCCGAGAGCGAGGTCGGTGATTGGCCGACTCGCCCCCGAGGCTCTTGTGCTGCCTCGATTGTCCGAGGCGATAGTCAGCCCTTTCAAGCCATCCAAGAACTGATCCAAGTTGATTTTCGGGGAATCAGCGCCTTTCGCCCCGTTGAGCTCCTCAACACTCAGAGGGGCGTCCTTTGCTGTGGACGTAAAAGTAGATTGTGCGTCCCTCAGCTCTCTCGTGTCGGGCTTCCTTTTAACAGACTGAAGGGATCGGCTCGGATGAGAGGACCCTCTGTGCGTTGCGTCTTCTGGCGAAGCAATCAAATAGCGCCTCTGATTTTGCACCAGAGCAAACCTCGATGACGGAGATGGCCCACTATGACCTGAAGACTTCGAGGTGAATGCTTCGCCGTCATAATTTCCCGGTGGACTCGCGGCGCTTGGGGGTGCCTCAGCTGCAAAAGCGTATTTAGCTCAAGAGACTTCCTGCGGCGGCATTACCTATTGTGTAATCCTCAAAAGGAATGTTGTGGGGGACAAATTTGGGCGATGGTGGGATGGCTGCGTGGCGATCAACATTCGGGTCTACAGGTTCCTGGTGCAATGTTGGACGCCTACCAATCTCGCTGCTGCCAACGTCACTTGGCTGCGAAACAGAATGGCTCGGCCTTTCTGGGACACGATCGACTTTAAGAGCATACTTACGGGGCTCGTCCGTCCAGCATTCGTTTTCGAAGGGAATGGAGCCAGTTGGAGACGTAGCAGGACGGCTCGTCGACTCTTCTCCACAACGGGAGATAGACGCTTGGCAAGGAGTCAGTCCAGTCCGGTCCTCGGACAGAGATGTGCAGCCCAAATGAGTCGGCAGCGGTGGGCTATCCGCCGTTGGTGGTTCGTAGAGCGCATTTGAAAGTACGGGTCTTGGAGGAACCACCAGTCGTCCACTACTCGGCTTTATCGGCTCTGTCGCAACAGAGGGACCAGCGGAGAAGGTTCCCAAGGAGACTGGTGAAACAGCGTGGAGCACATCCGGAGAACTGCCAGCGAAACGCAGTGGACTTTCTTCAACTGCAGAGGACGTCATTTGCCTTGACGAAGGGCTTGAGTCACAGGATGGTCTACTGGGTGTCGGCGAAACTGCAAACTTAATGTGAGTAGATATCAAGCAAATGGCGGGCACTACCTAGCACCGACTCACGCAAGGTTTGGCGCTCTCCGGACCTCTTTTGTTCCCACAGGTTCGACGCCGCGTGCTCGGCCACCGCTGGCGCCAGTCGGTTTTCTAAACTCGCCAAGGGTCGCCGAGGCGGCCGCTCTGTCTCACGTACTTGCTGCTTCTCAGAGTCCTGTCGGCCCGGACCCGACCCTTTCCTGACGACCAGACCAGCGGCCAAACGCTGCAGCCGCTCGAGCTCCTGCTGTTGGCTGCGAGCCAGGAGCTCGAATGAAATGGACCGCTCCAGGTCCGACCGTAGTGCGCCGCCCAGCTGCGCAGGCGGGTGTTGGATGCTGCTCCGCACCGCACACAGCGCTTGGTCCAAGTACCCCGAGAGCCGCGCGCTCGTCGGCCGGCCTGGAACCTCGGGGCCGTCGGGCGGCAGCTGAGGGAACGACACCGAAACGTCGGCTGGGATGTGGATCGGCCGCGGAGACCGGCCCGGCGCCAAGTGCGGTGATGGCGGCGAATTGGACAGGTCGTCGCCGCCACCCGAGCAGGGCTTGGCCGCATTGGCGGAGTGATCGGTTGCCGGTCCTTGGGCCGGCGGAGGAAAGGAGATGGAAGCCGTACCGGTGCTGACAGGCGCAGGTAGGCTCGCGTACGCGCTTACAATGGCAGACTCCTCCTCTTTGAGCCGTTCCAAAACATTGTCTAGGCGTGCAGCTGGCCTCCTCAGACGCGGAGCCGCTGGATCCATTTTAACAGTCTTTGACTCGCGCCGGCCCGTTATGGGCTTGCTCTGTCTAGGCACGCTGGTGTGTCCCTTGTGCCTGGCCTTCTGGAGGTCCGAACGCAACACCGCCGGGCGCAAGCCCTTACACAGCGACTCCACGCTCATCACGAGCGCGCGCTCTTTCACAGCGAGTTGAGAGGCCAGGGCGCGATCGTTCAAGCCGGTCCGACGTTGAGCGGCTGCACCTCTCACACTCGAAACTGCAGAAATCACACAATCCAGCATGCTTTCATTAAATAGGCTCCTAGCACCGTGTGTACCGGCCTGGATCAGTTCCTGAACCGTCTCCAGGATTTGAACGCGGACGAACGGGTCTGTGCATTTCAGCAGTGTGTGAACAACGCCCAGAACTGGCCGCAAGACGTTCTGAAGCTCTTTGAAAGCGAAGCCGGCGGACACATCCTGTGGCAGGCAACCCTTCAACACACCGCGCACGAGGAACGCGGTCGCGTAAATTTTGTTTAGGGCTCCACATTTGCTGCCTGGAAAATCAGTCGCCCCCTTGCATGAGGGGTCCTTGCAGGCACGAAATTCTGTGCGATAATATTGATTGAGCCGCAGCTCAAGCTCCGCAGCAAGCTCAGATGTGATATGTTCAAAGCTGCGGGCCGGCCTTTCAACCTCATCGATTTCACAGGCAATCAGAAAGTTGCGCATTAGGGTCTGTGCGCAGTGCTGAATAGAGTCACATTCCAAATTCCGCTGTGCCCTGCAAGATCCATCCACCTGAATGTCATTTTTTATAGTCCCCGAAGGCTCTAAAGCAGTGTCAACCACCACAAGCAGCTCGAGGAACGGATTGGCGACGAGATCGAGCGGCGTGTGGTCCAATTTTTGTGTTGGCACGCCACAGCCGGCAAGGTGATCATCTTCCCAACGGCCTAATATGCTGGAAATGGCAGTCGCATGTGCCTTCGGCTCTACCGGCAAGCGAAATGCAGCCAGAAGGCACCGAAACGCCAGCGACGAGGCGGCCGTCCTACGAACATAGGTCTCTGAGTTGTCAAAGAGCGCCAGCAAGCAAGCAGATATCTAGTGAACTTGTTATGGCGCGCCATTGCGGAAGCCAATGTTGTGCCCCACCTCCGGGTATCTGTTGGGAATTCCGCCAAGGCATGTAATGCAGAATTGTCGCAGAGACACATTATGCCGCAATGGCGCAGCTTGCGAATGCACTGAAGTCAAGGAAGCATTTCCAGAGCACGCAGTCAGAATCAGCCATTTGATCAAAGATTGCGCCATCGGAGCACCTACATGCATCGGGTTACAAAAATATGGCGTGTGGTGAGCTTTACCATCTCTCTGGGAGACCAAGCTCTGGGTGTACAAGAACATTACAGTTTCGAAACATTGGGACCAGTTTGGTTTGAAAATACACAACTGCTCAAACAAGGGGAGAATAAAAGACTTCACAAAGGGTATCATTTCCTCTTCAGAACTGGAGCCAAAACACCAAGACGCAAGCCAGCTAGTAAGATCCCTGAGGTCTAAGCAAATCGGGCCACGAGAAGCTGTCCCGCTGAAGCTCCATTGATTGAATAGACTGCCCGCGAGAACATTAAGAAACTTTGAGGCATGAGCAATATCTCTAGCAACTCTGGAAGATTGTGACTGCTGGGAGCCACGAGCTGATTGGAGCCAAGGGCCAGACACTGCATCGAGGGCTCTGAATATCGACTTGCAAATAACAGCCGAAGTTCTCCGCAGATACGGCTGAGAGATAGCAGGTCGCCAGATGGGATTCACGACATATTTCAAGAAGACAACAGGATACGGGAGAAGCCATAATGATGTTCGACGGTGCACCTCTTCAATGTCTCCAAAAATGCCGAGCACGCAAAGAAACGAAGCGTCGTAGTGAACCATCATCGCAAGCTGAAAAAATAATTACTTGGCCAAACACTCGGTAAGCTTCGTACCTTAGCTTGTTCTAACTGAACAGTGCTGGAGTGCTCGATGTGCTCTAGCCGCTGGAACGCCTTCAACACGTCTCGAAGCAGGGCTTCCGAAAACGCAGTAATGTGCCTGACGTTGGACGCGCCATCAGACGCCATGCTCAGGAGGCACGCCACGATATCGATCCATGCCCAGTGGGCGCGCCAGCCCATTTCAATGGCCCAGTCTTTGGCGCTGTCGCCCTCTGCGCCACCAAAGCAGGTCAACTTCAAGAGCGACCTAGAGATGACGCGGACAGTGTTTTCCCGTGTGCTCAAGTGAAAGAGAGAGGAACCACCGGCAGTGGAATCCGCGCCGGTCCGATGAAGGCAGAGCAGGCGCCGAAGCCTGTCGCTAAACAAATCGTCAGAAGACATTCAGCAGTTACGGTAAGGATGAGTAGAAGGGGGAGGGGGGTAGGCCGAAAGGGCAGGACTAAAGGGTAAGTAAGGGAGGAAAGAGTCGGAGTGATTGAGTGCAAGAAAAGAGTTGGAGGGGTGGAGGCCATACAACACAGACCACGTTCCTACCTGTCCAGTTGGCGAACAAGCAGCCCCAGCACCGCAAAGCAGACCAGCCGGGCCGCCATTCTCGCGTTCGAGGGAAGCACAGGCAAGTCAGCCTCCCGTGTTCGGCCACGGTACGCCAGCGGGGTACTGCCCGCAGCGCACTCCACCGCCACGTCCAGACAGAGCGCCCAGTTCAGGCCAGCCAATGCCGCGCGCGCCGCCTCCAGCCTTGACGAGCGGCGCGGCAGCTGGAGCTTCGGAGGCAGCGCCGGCGTCTCCTGCGGCTCGGCAAAGCTGCCGTCACGCCGCCGCCTCCGGCCCGCGACCGCCGCAACTCCCGACCCGCCATCCATGGATGCACGGTCGCAGACCCACTCACCAGCGCACCTCGATCCCTGCTCGTGCCCCGCCGCGACGCCGCCGCCGCCGCCCTCCAGTAGTGCGGGCCGCCGCACAAGCACGTCAGAGTCGTCCGCAGCGGCACAGGCCGCCTCTGGCGCCGCGGCAAACTGCGCCAGCAGTGGCGGTAGTGCACGCGAAAGAAACTGCCGCTCGCGGCGGTCCAGGGCTGCGCCGGAGGTGGCAGTTTGAACGGCGCCTACAGTACCTGCGGCGGCGGCGGCGGCGGCGGCGGCGGAGAGGCGGGCGGCGGCGGGAATGAGCAGGGCCTCGACGCGAGTGACGGCGCCGCGAAGCTCGTCGTCGCCGTCGTCGTCATTGTCATTGTTAGTGCTTGCGCCGGTGCCGGCCCCGTGCGGGGGGCGGCTGCAACAGAGGCGAAGTAGCAGGTGCACGTCGGCTGCACGGTCCGGGTGCCACAGCGAGCACGCGGGCACGACGAAGGCGCCTTCGGCGTCCTCGTCACCTCGGGCGTACAGGCGGTGGGGCGGAGCCGTGGCCGGGCATGCAGCAAGGTCGGCGTGGTTGTGGCGGTG
>JADGKE010003223.1:0-29106 GCA_026954515.1 Cladochytrium tenue
GGCAAAGGTGGCGCTTTCAACCGGCACCTTGTGCGACATCCACCACACTACCGCGCACACACACACACACACACACTCACGCACACACACACACACACATTCACTTTCTCTCTCTGTCTCTCTCAAGCACTGACACGCACACTCATACTCACACATACTCACACAACACAACACGCCACACAGCACATAGCATACAAACAGACACACAGTTCATCCGGATGGTGATCTTAAAATGAAAGTTGGAGGGAGGCGTCCACAGCGCCCCATCGTGAAATCCCCAAAAAGGCTCGCGACGCCATCCAAATTTGGAATCGTGGCGCTCCCTCCATTTGTTCGACCCGCTCCGTGTCACGTCAGGTGAAACGGATGGCGTCCTCATTGAACCCCGTTCCGCGGTTGCTCCTGCGGGGCCAATCTCCCCGAAGTCCGAACGACCTGGATTTTTGCCTATTGAGTTGGAACTCATTATTTTCACAATGAACGGGGGGTTTCGCCTCAGGTGCAAAACAGCCGTGAACAACTTTCTAGTTGGCGCATCAATTTCTCGCCCCCAGGCAGTTGAGTGGGAAATGGAAACCCGTACACGATACACGTGCAGGATACCAAGTCGCAAACGGATGGGTCTATTTTTGCAAATGAAAAGGGATGCTACATCCAGCACTCTCGTCACACGTGTATGCATATGCAAAACCATGCCTATTTTGCAACCCCGGTATCCTCAGTCGAATCCATCCACCCATCCACCTATTCTGTCATCCGTAAGTGATCACCACCAGCAACTTAGTTTGTGGTTGTTGTCTGGCTCTTGCCTTGTCCTACAAGCGCCGCAGAGGCTGGAGATGAACAGGTGAATATTCTCGTCTGTCCCACCATGTCAGCGGCCAACGTTGCCTCCGCCGCCTCAATCGCCGTTGCCGCGGCTGCTGCCGGCGCAGCGGTCTTGTTCCCCTCGTCCGTCGCCGCTGCCGTCGACTTCACCGACGCGGGTGGGTAGCGTGTGTGAGCCATCATTACTAACGCCATTATTTCGCATCTGTCTTTGCTTCCCCTCCGTTCTTCCAGCGACGACACTGACCATTGCCGATGGGGTGGCCAGCTGGATGACGTATTATTTCTCTTACTATGATTGGGTCGATCAAGATGGGGCGTGGGATCAGTCGATATTGCAGTGGCATGAGTCTGGCATATACTACAATGTATGTCGCTTTCTTTTCAACCCCATCCTTGATTGCGTAGTTTCCCTTTTCACCAACAATTCCTCCCCAGAGCATTCTGAAGTACATGAAGTATTCCGGCAAATTCCAACTTGTAGACTTTGTTTCGACGTCAATGTACTACGCCACACAGGACAATGGCGACCTTCTTTTTGGCTGCTCTGGAAACTGCGGTGGAAAGTGGAACGACGATATCGGCTGGTGGGCTCTTGCCTCGATGTCCGGAGCGGACCTTTTCGGGCAATCTGCTATAATCTCCTCATCCGCTGGGGCCTCGACATCCTGGTTTTACGTCGCAAACTTCACACTCTACGAGATGCTTCAGGACTACGATACCATTTGCGGCGGTGGCGTCTACTGGTCCCGCGATCGGACGAGCACCCAAACCAACTTGAGGGTCGAAAAGTCCGCCATCACGAACGCCCAGATTATTTGGCTCGCGACACGGCTTTACAACTTTGTGGGAGACACCGCGTACCTTAACGTTGCCACATCGTTCTGGAATTGGTTCGTTGCGAATTCAACCGAAGCAGGCACCAACAGAATCTACGACGGTGTCTATGCCCTTAGTGCTACCGACTGCGAAGTTGATGGAAACTCGGTAGGTTTTTTTGAATTTGAAATGGACGCATGGATTCTTTCTTATTCTTCTCTTTGCCTTAGTTTTCGTATTATTACGGCATAATGGCCGCATACGGAGCAGTGCTTACCAACATAACCGGGGACTCTACCTATCTTACGACCGGCCTGCAGTACTATGACTATTGGAAGACCAACTTCATCAATGCCTCAGGGCATTTCTACGAGCCGGATTGCAACAATGCATGCAAGGATCCTACTGGCTTCAATTTCCCCGTCTACGAGTCGCTGGCGACCCTGTACAACGCTCTCCCGTCCACCCAATCTGCGACAAAGTCTGAGATCAAGTCACTGATGGCAACACAGGGATCTTACCTTGTCAACTACCTCACGTGCGACCAGACTTCCTGGCTCTGCGTCCGCACTCTTAACCCCGTCCCGTCAATGTACACCTACGCAAACGGAACCAACCCTCGTGACCAGCTGGAGATGCTCAGCTTCGTCAACGCCATGGTCTCGATCAACGGTGCCCCCGTCGCCTCCTCTACCCCAACTGTTTCTGCTGTTGCCACAGTCTCCTCCACTAAGTCGAGCGGCGTGGATGGCGCTGTCTCGCCGCTCGCTTCGGTCACGTTGGCGGTGGTAACTGGTCTACTAGCTGCTGTCGCCGCGGCTGCATGTGTCGCCCTATGATCTTGCAGCAAAACAATCTCACTCACGCTATATTGTCACCCTAGTTCTGGTTGCGCACATTAAACTGGGTTGCTCTTGTTCTACCTTACATTTCCTCACTTTTTCATCTTGTTTTGTTGGCGCTATTGGGCTGCTGGTCAGTTGGTATTGCCATTATCTTCTCCTTGTTCGCGCCACTCATTTGGTTCCGTTATTACGCTCTCTACTCTTACTTTTCTTTTTCAACTCCCCCGATTCTCCCTTCATCCTTCCTTCTTCCCCGCCCCCTCCACGCCTGCTCCTATTGCGACACACTCTATTCCATTGCCGAGCGTCTTGGCCTGGCTGCCGGAAGCCGAGCAGCGAATGGAAGCAAAGCTGGATCAGGCACGTTTAGTTTGGTATTCAAGGGCAGGGAGGCGTGCAGCCTCTGAAACACCGCCTCAAAGGGTGGGAGATGTGGCAGGCCGACAGACAGGTTAGAACAAGATTTTCTTTGACTGGCGCGCACCCACGCCTCCGCTCACCGCCCTGTTAGCCGCCAGGGCCTGGCGGCCTCGCCTCCACCTCCTCCACCTTTCCCCATTCCTCCCTGCGCACTCAGCGCCCTCACTTCCTCATTCCAACTCTTTCTTTCCCACCAGTTTCCTCTCTTCATTTCTTTCTTCCTCTTTCTCATCCTCCCCCCCAAAAGTCCGATCAATTTCGAGACAGTTAATCAGCGTCCTCGCCAAGTCTTCAGTTGCTGTTCAATTTGATCGACGTTTATTTCGTCATCTGACCGTGAGTAATATGCCCGATGGTTCTTCATTTTCTCAAGCTCTGCACCAGGCTTTGGCCTCAAGCTGATCCATGGATTCGTGGCGCAAGGGTCGGACGGCCCGATTGCGCGAACCAGGTGCCGGATCGAATGCAAATGCCTCCCCTCCGTCTCCTGTATCGTCGCAGAAGTCGACAGAATACAATACCCCAGATCTGCATGAAGTTCGTCGATCCAATAGCTCTGCATCTCTATTCGGACGCAACCGATTCAGCAGCTCTGGGGATGGGCACAGGATGAGCTTCGGCTCCCTTTTCCGAAACAAGAAAGGGGCTGATGGAGACGGATCATTTTCGTCGTCGAGAAGAGGCTCAAAGGACACCCTTCGGTCGGACAATGAGAGCGACACCAGGTCCATCTCTTCCGCCTTTCGTGGTGCCGGCGGGAGTGTCCGAAGTTTCGTTGGTGGGCTGTCGAGAAAAATGAGGAAATCCTCGCAACGGCGCTTGGACAGTCTGGACGATGAAGTTTGGGACTCACCAGCAGATGCGGGTCCTTCGTCTTCAGCATCCATTCCTTTCCCGGATGATCCCCTGTTAGCCGGAGCGCTCGTCGGCACAAATGCCGGCGACCACCCAGAATTGCCTTCGAGGACGCCTTCGCAAACGGATCTTCCTCCACTACCGCCACCAGACCCTGTTTACCGGCCAAACCGTGCGTCTCCTCGCAGCTTCGACGGCAGACCGAGCCCTGATCTTTCACCAGCCATTTCACAAAGCGCTTTGCCCACTCAAGAGCCGCCCAATCTGTCTGTTACATCGACCAAATCGACGTTAGTGGCCCCCGCTATTGTTGTTGAACCGCCGCTCTCCGAACAGCCACCCCTCACTTTGATCAAAGTATCCATTGAAGACGTGTCTTCACCTTCGGCGTCGCCACCACCGGATTCGGTTCTTCCCCCTCTGTCGGCAAGTAATACCGCAGTTTCACCCGAAATAGTGTCGGAAACCCCTGATGCTTCAGATACGGCATTCCCGACCACAAGCGAAGCACAACAAACAGTGCCGACCTTACCTCGCGACTTATCAAAGCGGACGTCTTCGGCGGCAGCGGACATTTCAGGAAACCTTGAAGTGTCCAACCAGAGACGACCGCAACGGCGAAGTTACCACGCTTATACTCAGCCACGACCCATTTCTTCCAGCGGAAGGAAGTCTATTGACGACATAAGGCCCAAGCGAAAATCAGAGTTTGGTGTGCCCGCTGGTTTCGACGATGCCGACTTTTCGCATGCTCGGTTTGCCACGACATCACGACTGCAATCTGGCTATGCAAGTCAAGCTCGCGGGCTTACTCTGCGTTCGCCGAAGTCTACCGCTGCTATCCAGCAGGTTGTCCAGGCGAATGTGGCTAGTTCCGCTGCAAGGGTTGGTGGGACTGCAGCCAGTGCTGGTCATCTTTTTTGGGTCCCTGCCCACATTCAAGCTACTGACGAGGGCTTCGGTGGCGAAGACTTCAGGGCCTGGCAGGATGCTGCTCGTGCTGGTCGAGCTTCCGCTGCTCGAGGCACCCATGGCGAAAGCACTGCTAGCGCAGTTGCGGACGGCGATACAAATGGGTCGACGGGGGAAATTGACTTAGATGAAGGATTTTTATCGCCTCGCAGGGCGTCTCTTGGTCGCACTAAATCCTTCAAAGACCGGCACGTCATGATTACTCCTGAGAACATCGACGAGGTGCTCAAAGATGAACCCAAACCCGGGCCGGACCTTGCGCCACTCACACACCCTGTCATTGCCGAACTTGTATCTGGGGAGCTATCCGATGACTCCAGCTCGAGAAAGTCAATTAAGTCCAGGGGAAGAGGTTCACTGCACCGTATGACACCTCCTCCAAGTTCTCCGGCTTCCCCAACTATCCGTTCATCTGCATCCAGATCCTCCCTGAGGTATGAGGATCTCCAAGTTCGTCCGTCGACTCCTCCAGTCGGTCAGGACGATGCGAATGGCTCACCAGGAGTAGCTATATCACCCATTGTGGCCAATAGTTCAGCTGGGATCGATACCATTAGGCCACGACGCAGTACCTCTCGTGCAAGGTCGCTTCTTGGCACTGGCTCAGCCAACAACAGCGCCCCGGGGACGCCAACGAAGACCGTTGCACCTACGCTGCCGCTCCCGGCTCCATCCACGTCGGACACTATCAACGAGACTCTTAGTAGACTGAAGGCTGGCTCTGATGCGGGCGCTGTTGATGATGACGAGGCCAGGGCTGTTGTGTTTGCCGCCATGGAAGCGATCGAGGCAGCTGCTTGGGTTGACGCTGCTATTCTTGGAACGAATGCCTCACCCGAACTCTCCACCCCAGCGATAGTGACTGGAATTGGTCGCGCTCCCGGGGAGGGAGCTGCAACAATGCGCAGACGAAAGCGAAGAGCCGTTGTTGGGGCAAGTGATGAGCACGACGAAAGCGATGAAGCCGACGGTGGTGCTGCGGTTGCTGGCTCAACACCTGAAGCGCCGAATTTGGCAGAAAAGGAGACCGAAGCCCCCGTCGGCAAAAGTCTTCAAGAACCGACCAACCAATCGTTTCAACCTGAGTCCCAGCATTCACGATTTATGCACGATCCCGACGCAGAGTCAAACTATTCTGACGACGCCAGTTCTGTTGTGACCAGTAATCTTACTTCTGAAGACAGCGATTTCGACCCATTCGCGTCTCTTCATGAACTTCAGGCTGCCGCTGGTCGAGGCCCCCTTGTAGAGACAACAAGCGGCTCTGCATCTGCTATTGAATCTTCATCCGCGGGAGAGACTGACTCCGGACTTCTGTTGGCAATGTCTCCGAGTGACCAGTATGAAGGAAACTTGATACTAGACAAGAACCTGGTTCCTCAGCGGCGCTCTTCGCTGTCCATCAAGAACAAACCATCTGACCTTGCACGCTTAAATACTAGACTAGATGGGCCTAGTCCCTCAGCTGATGTTTCTTCGAAGGTTAACCTTGTACAACCGGCTTCCGAAAGCGCAGTTGCTGATATCGAAGTGGTTGACGAATCAAACAGTGATCTCGAGGGAGTTCCATATCGATCTCCATCGCCAGCAGAGGCTTTAGTTTCTGGACAGAGTGGCACTTCGTCCCGGCCATCACAAGAGAAATCTCAACAGTCTACTTGGTCGTGGCTATCTGGATTCATCCCCGGCAGTACGGGCCGGGGTAGGCGGCCCTCGATTGGAGGCGTTGATGTAGAGCCCGTGGAGAAAACTGCTGCACCATCGACCTCCACTTCCTTAACAAAAGGACCGGGAGGGAGCAAGTTTGGGCGCTTGTTTGGCAGCGCGTCGTCCAGTGGCTCTGTCTCTACCTCGAGTGACAATCATGTCACGCTCTGGGGCACACCGGCTCCATCTTCGTCTAAATCAACCCGCACCGATGTGGAGCTGAAACCCTACGAGGAAGAGGATAGGATGAATGGGTTCCCAAGATTTCCGCTTCAGGTTGAAAAGTCTATCTATAGGCTTTCGCATGTTAAATTGGCACAAGACAAAAGACCTCTTCTTCAACAGGTTGTCATATCCAATCTCATGCTGTTTATTCTGTCAGTTCACGCTGGTAATTGGACGTCTTTGTCCCTATTTTTTTATACTTAAAATTCTTTCAGACGTGACATTAAACCGCCACGGACCGCGTGGAAGAAAGAAGAAGGGAAAAAAGGGCAAGAAGAAGAACGCAGGCGCCTCGCTTACTGCATCCAACCCACCTCCATCCAATGCAACATCTTCAGATGAATCTTCGAAGACCCCTGGGCGTTCCAAGGCGAAAAGTCCAAGGCCCAACCCATCTGAGGCAACTGGCCTCAGCGATGCCGGCGATCCGTCAGCTTCGATCCAAACAATCTCACCACCTCAGCCTCTTCTATCCATTTTACCACCCGCAGAGGCTATCGTCATTACAGCCTCCGGTGGAGCTTCTGGGCCGTCTCATCCACGAGGAGGCCGAAATATCGACCACTTTATGGCAGTTATGGGCGACGACTCGGATACCGACAAGTCAGTGGACAGCTCACACACAGACCTCGACGCTGTGCGCGACATAAGCTCGACCGGCAGGAAGCTGTTACCTGTTAGCAGCGGTTCTACGAGACGTCGCGGTGGCAGCGAAAGCCATTCTAAAAAGGGGGCGAATCTCCTCGAATCCGAGCTTGGCGGCACGAAGAAATCGGGCAAGGGTAGGACTCGACGAGCCAGTGCTGCGGGTCTGGACGGGAGTATTCCTCTTGGTGGTGTCAAAATGGGTCGCAGTCGTAGCTACAGCACTGAATCCGGAGCCCGACCGCAAATAACGGCGAGGCGACCGGTTGCGGTTGCAGGGGTCGCCCCCAGTGCCGAGAACTTAGAAGAAGACGATGTTCCCCTCGGCATGCTGCAGCATCGGCACTCTTAGGGACGGCAAGACACTTTTTTTTCGCTCGCGGTTCTTTCTTGAATGGGATATGAATGAATAGCCTCTTCTTTTTTTTTCTCTGTCCTGTCGCAAAGTATTTCTCGTTGTGCTCCATGTTGCTTTCTGACCTCCTGTTTGATTCTCCCCAATGGCTCTCCATCTGCCTCACCCCGTTATGATCGTTATGATGACTTGATTGTGGGTGGCACGGACGGTGTAGTGTTTTGCGCCTGGAAATCTTTTTTTTTTTGTTCCGGACGATGCTTGGGAAGAGTGCAGCCACCCCGGCGAAGAACAGCAACAGCGGACCTTCCCGGTTATCGCGAAGCGCGCCTCCTCGCCCTCTGCGCCAGACGCCTTCAAAGCTTACACCCGCCACTCCAACTGCTCGCTCTCAGCCTTTCATATCCGTTTCAACTCGCCGCCGACCTCCTTCCGCCACAGTCCCTCCACGTCCGCCTGCCAGGCCAAGAGTTGCTGCTCGCCCAGCCGTCCGAAAGAGCAAACCCGATTTCGATACCACTGTCCATGACCTGAAGAGCCTCCGTTTATCACCCAATGAACAGGTGAGTTGATGCTTTTCTTGGGTACGGGCTTTTTGACATGATAAAAAGCGCCAGCGTCGCGAGAATTTAGAACGCTACTCTCAGGCGCATAGGACAGGGCGAGTACAAAAGGATCCGGCGACAATAAGCCAAGCTCAAGCCTTCAGCATCAGCTCAAAGGATGAAGATAGTGGTGATGATGACTACGTCGACGAGGAAGTCTTCGACGACGATGATATTGACCTTTTCACCCGGGCTACCAAGATCCATGAACCGCCGGGACCGTCAAGGCGGCAAGAGAAAAATACGCTGAAGTCTCCTTCGAGTCTTTCTGGAGTATCTACGAACGGAACTGTGCCAGCCGACTACTGTTACGCCGCGTCTGCAAGTGAGATCGACTTTGAGACCGAGATTAATCGGTGGAAGGAGGGGCAGAACCTTCGCAGTGAGCCAACCGCCAGGGTTACGCGTATTGGCACCAAATTGACATCTCGCCTTCAAAAGCCGGCCCCACACAACTCCCGGCAGCCCAACGTCATACCTCAGCCGTGGGTGCCCGCAATCCTCGACATCGAGGCATCAGCTCGGCGTCTCTGTCGCCAGCTCGGCGGTCCCAACGCCGACGCCGACGCCGACGCCGACGCCCGCGGTGACAACGATGACAGCAACAGCCGTAGCGCTGCGCATCCTCCAGGCGGCGATGCTGTTGTCATTGTCGGCACCGCCCTGGCCACGACCCGCGCGGCTCTCGACGCGGCTGGGTCGTTTGCGGCACGCGCCTCGGCACGCGCCGAACACGCCGAGCGAGCCGTGCAGGCGCTCTCCGCGCGCATGGCGGAGGCCGAGCGCCGCGCCGACGCGGCGGACCGCCGGCTCGCGCTGCTGTGGCGCCAGCTGCAGCGCCTGGACGACGCACTCGACGAACATGCGGAACGGTGCGGCGGTGCCGGCGCAGCCTCCGCTGCCGCTTCGACAGGTGGTGATTTTGTACCTGGAACTGCGGGCCCCCGGCCGCTTCAAAGGCTAGCTCCGCAGACGGAGACAAGGAATGCGCGTTAAGGGAAGGGGCTGCTGTATTCTATTGGGACCCAATTGTTTTCCATATAGCCTTTATTTTAAACACATTCCCAAATACTTGTTCGTGATTTTTGGCAAGCAGTTGGTCGCTGCGCCATTCGCTCTCCCGGCCTTCGTCACCAACCCGGCACTGTCGGATGTCGCGAGGTCCCCGATCGAGAAAGGCAACGACAACCAGGACTTCCAGGCGCATCGAATCGGCAATTGGCACCTCCAACGAGTGTGCATCTGGTGCGTCCACCTCTCCTGCAACTGGCCGGACAGAAGCACAACCCGCCACACGGGAGGCTGGGGTTCGAAAACGGAGACAAGCCTCAGTATCCGACCCTGAAGTCGGTGGAACAGAGAGGCCAAAGAGGCTGAAACCACTAGAAGCAAGGTGTTACTGTGTACTCCTAGTCATCAGAGACCATAACTAACTGGATAATATTATGTTGGCAGCAGATCGAAGCGTTCTCGAGAGGAACAGGAAAAGACAACAAACAAGCGCTGTCGCCACGAAAAGGCAGTTGAAGAGGGGACGCCTAATCAGCTTAGAAGTCTGACAGCGGCCGCCCGGTCGACTGGTTCGAGTTCTAAACCTCTTCTCAGACCCTACAACCTCCGTTCTTCGGCGCCGCCGGTCAGCTCCAGCCAGGTAACAAGTCGCCCAACTCCACCCAATTCGATGGCAAAGGGCAAAGAGCGACAGAAACTGGCCACCGAGGAGCCAGAGGCTGTGGACCAGAGTTCTCCTCCTAATAGGGCAGCCACCAAGAGATCTAAAGCAAAAGGCCGAGATCGGCGGTCTGGCGGCGATTCGCAGCACAAAAGGCTCTCGGCCCTTAGTCTATCTGCATCTGCGGCGGGCGACGATATTTCCGAAAACGAAGAACTTGAAAGCGAGGAGTCCGAGGATGCGGGTCAACACACCGGCTCCTTTTACGAAGCTATTTTCACCCGCAGCGCGGTGCGCGCAGAGAACTCGATGAACTCTCACTTTCGGAACATCCTGAATCAGCTTAAATCTAAGAATCAAACTTCGCAGCTGGTTGCTCTCCATGAGCTGGCGGAGATCCTGAGCGTTGCTACCGGTAAGATCACCTGTAGAGCGTAGATCTTTTAATGGTTCAATGTTCCCAGAGGACATGTTCATTGGACATGGTCAAAGCCGATTGCAGGGATTTGATTCCGAAGAATTTATTCGTGCCCTGGTCGACATCCTGCGCGGATCAGCTGCTGGATCCTCCTTTGATCCTTCGGAAATGCAATTTCTCGATGACGAGTTCGATGCCTTTGGCCACGGCGGCGGCACTTTGTCTTCCGATGTCATGCTCCTGACGTGCAGGTGCCTTTCAAATTTGCTCGAGGCCCATCCAAAATCGGTTGTGCATATCACGGCATGTGGCGGAGTTGAAGTCTTGGTGTCAAAGCTGCTCGAAATTGAATATATCGACCTTGCCGAACAAGTCTTGGTAGTGCTGGGTAAAATATCGGTCGAGCAGCCGGCATCCATTCTTCGAGCTAATGGCTTGGTCGCCGTGCTTCAGTTCCTTGATTTTTTCAGCCTCCACGTGCAGAGAACTGCCTTGTCGGTTGCTGCGAATTGCTGCAAGGCGCTTTCGCGAGTTTCTCTTGGTGGTACCTGTTCGTTGTCGTTTTTATGATAAGAACTGACATCACGACAGCGATTGACATGATGTCCATGATGAAAGAAGTTGTGCCCATTTTGTCTCGCACGGCTCAGTATTCCGACGAGAAGATTGTCGACAGCTCCGTACGTTCTTTGGAAAGAATAGTGGATTGGGCGTCAAAAAGCGAGAATATCATGGAAAGCTTAATTGATTCGGCGTTTATTGAAAGCCTTGTTGAGGTTCTTAGTCAATCTGCGAAAACAGCGGGATCAGCCGGATCGACTACAAGTATTGTGTTTATTCCAATAGTCAAGATTCTTTCAATCGCGTCAAAGTCATTGCCGAATATTGGCACCGACCTGATGACAAACAGCGCGGTCATCAATCTTATACGCGACTTCCTGACCGGTAAAAGGTCCGCGGCAAACGGAGAGCCCCACAGTTTATCTGCAGCAATAATGGCCGTCATTATTGGCAAACCAGCTAACGAACTTACCGTCGTTTTACAACTTGCAAACGACTTACTACCTCCACTTCCAAATACTGGTATCTGGTCTTTGAAGGTACCTGGGTCATCAAGATCTTCGTCACCACAGCGAAAGGCCGGATCCCGAGGGCAGTCCCCGAGCAAGGATACTGATGGGAAGTACACGAAACTTCTCGGAATTATACGAAGGCATCCAGATGCGTTGAAGACATACGTATCTACCCTACTTCCTCTTCTGATTGAAGTTTTGAGTGCCACAGTCAATCCCACCGTTAAGCGACTGAGCGTCCAGTGCGTCGCCAAAGCGATTTGGTTTTGCCTGGAAGTTGGCGCCGACAGACAAGGTTTAGATGAAACCCTGGTGAAACGAGGCGATATCCTTGCAGTTCTTTCTTCCACATTGATTCAATCTAGAGGCTTTGGGAAATGTATTTTTGAAATTCTCACTCTCCATGATGTGGCCTTTCCAAAACGGATGGATATGACGGATGAAGAAATGCCGTCCGTTTCGGTTCTAAGCATG
This sequence comes from Cladochytrium tenue, assembly GCA_026954515.1. Taxonomy (NCBI): domain Eukaryota; kingdom Fungi; phylum Chytridiomycota; class Chytridiomycetes; order Cladochytriales; family Cladochytriaceae; genus Cladochytrium; species Cladochytrium tenue. The sequence continues at coordinate 11,914 of JADGKE010003223.1, forward strand.
GAGAGAGATCGGCGCGAGGCTCTAGTCCTTGTTATTGCAGGCGTACAGATTGTAACTGTTATTGTCAATCGCTGCGCGCACCATCTAAAAATCTGGCTTTCCCGCGAGGGTGTGTTCAGCGAAATTGACAACGTGAAAGAAAAATGCCTTTCGGCCATGCAATATGAGACAACAATTGCAAAACCAGGCACATCGGTTTCGGGCAAACTGTCGGATACCTCCGAACAGCAAGTACTTGTGGATATAGTCTCATCCCGAAAATCTGAAGATTCATTTGGCGTCAACAAAGATGTCCTGGACGACGTAAAGGCAGAAGGAAAGATGAATTTGCCTCCGAACCCATTCCTTTCGGCATCACCTTCGAAGGGACCAACGAGTTCTACTCCAGTCCCGATACCCCCGCCTTCTCTATTTAGCAGCATGCGGAAGGCTCTTGATCGATGGACAAGAGGGGCCGAGTCCCAATCCCCCACACAAGCGGGTATAAATCGAGACACGAATGCAATTGTGACGGGATTGAATGGTGAACGATTCTCATACAGGGATTCTCTGAATTGGCTCTACGAAACTTGTGGTAGCGTTTCCTCCGCACTCGAGGCTTCCTCCGAGGATTGGTCGAAAAATACTATTTTAGAAGAATTGAAGAGATTATCGTATACCTTCTCCAACGCACCGGATTCGGATTTCTCGTCGCTTCAACTTAATGAGCTTCGAGATCTTGCCGAACACATATCCGGCTCCAAAGGCGAAGACTGGGGCTTGGGCGTAACCGGGTTCGAAGTCCTAGAGAGCCAAATAATCGATGGGTTGATAAAGTATTTGACAGGCTCAGATGCCTTTCTTTCGGCGCGACTGAAGGCTTTTTTACATGTGTTTATGTCTACCCCAAGCCCTAACGGTACAAATTACTTTGTTCCGAATTCCTTCGCCGGTTTGGTCTCGCGTCTTCAAGAATGCTTATCACGAACGGAAGGCTTCCGTGTCACACTGGCTATCCCTTCGCCACCATCATTCTCGGGTTCAAATTCCATTTTGGAATTTTTCGGCACCTTCTTGTCGTCTGGTAATGACTTGGTTGCTCCAAACAAGGATACTCCAGCACCATCCCTTCAGCTTTCTCGACAAGTGAAGCTGAGGTTGGTTGCGGAGGAGCCGGCGTCTGTCGCTCCATCGTTCCGCCATATAATTATCACCATTCACGCAGTAACGACCTTCCGGACTCTGGAGGAATACCTGAAGCCACGTATCGTCTCTAAATCCTCAGATGGCAACTTGGACTCACCTGCAGACGAACGGAAAAATTTACCAGTGTCTGATGACAATGGCGGCTCAACAGGAAAGGCGGATGAAGGAAAGAGTGACTCTGAGAAGGAGTCGGAGGAAATTGAACATGACGAAGACGAAGACGAAGACGAGGAGGTTGATGACAACGATGACGATGACGATGCCGATGACGATGCCGATGCCGATGACGATGGCGAAGATGCTGATGAGACCTCGGATCAGGTACGAATGATTGTGCAAAAGTAGCGATTTAATATACGCACAGGTCCTGGACTTTGTTGATCTTCTTCGTTCACGCGTTGATCGGTCAAAGGCGCCGTGGGACGGAGAAAGTGATAAAGGCAGCAGCAAATTTGGTTCTGTTGGAAAAGCAACCGAATCGACCGGCCGCCAGGGCCGAAGAGATAGTATCAGCGATCCTGTTGCTACCTTTGGAACGCCTTCTTCTCCGTCACCATTTGGAAAGTCATTGGAGTCTGGGAAAAGCCCTGTTTTAGTTCCGGCTTCCATTAAAGGCACGCCAACTGGGGAGGGCACGGCCTCTTCGGCGAAAAAGACCTACGCCAGTGCGGCCTCAGTCCCTTTAGACTACGATATTGTTTTTTCAATTGGCGACAAGGAAGTTCCACCCTCTACAACCATATTCGGCGCTTTGTTTAAGCATGAACAAGGGAGCCAAGACGATATAGCTGTCAAAGGCACCTCGAAAACTCCCAACCCACCTGATGTGTGGTCTAAAATCTACTCGATCAAGTTCAAAGTTGTCAAGAAAGAGTCGAAGCCAGAATCGGTTGCTATATCTCGAAATACGGAGGCACAAAATGAAGTTATAAATGTCCCAGCACAGGGTTTATTTTTGAAGAGCGAGTGGCCTATGTGGCTTGATCAAAGTGGTCCTACTTCCAAAATTCTGTGCCTGTTACGACTTCTTTTCGTTTTGAACAATCATTGGAACGAAATCCTTCAAGACGGCGAGATAGCTGCTAGCCTCCCGTTATCTGGGCGGAGCAAAACATTTTCCGTGAACGTTGGAAGAACAAGCGATTCGCATAACCTCGTCTCTGCCCTACCCAGCCCCAGCTTCAATAACTTGAAGCTCACCGCTAAACTTAACCGCCAACTTAACGAGCCGCTTATTGTGGTTTCAGACGTGCTGCCAGCATGGTGTCGTTCGGTTGTCACCGACTTCTCTTTCACGATACCGTTCGAGACAAGACTTGCGTTCTTACGGAGCACGTCATTTGGATTCGCTCGAAACATTTCCCGGTGGCAAAGCACAATTTCGAGCGCCAGCACCCACTCCACAGCCGGACGATCCCATGCTAACGCTGGAGATGCTCCGTATATCCGCTTGCAGAAGCAAAAAGTTCGCATTTCTCGCAGCCGCATCGTGGATTCGATGTTGAAGATCATGGAGCTGTACGGCGATTCTCCTTCAGTGTTGGAAATCGAGTTTTTCGATGAGGTTGGAACCGGCTTGGGCCCGACGCTGGAGTTCTACTCTCTGGTATCGAGAGAGCTTCGAAGACGGGACGGTGTAGAAATTGGTCGACCCAGGCGGAAGGAATTGTCCGCATTGTCTGAGAGCCTGAAGGCGCCCCTTCAAACAGACAACATCAAAATGTGGAGAGATGACCAAGACTCATACCTCTCGAGTGCCTTTAAGTCCGGAAAGTTTTTGAACCCCAGCAGTGGGCTTTTTCCTCGGCCGGTGTCAAAGACTTATTTGGAAACAGATAGCGGAAGGTTGTTATTCGATGTACCTGGATTTATATCTAATACTTTGTACAGAAAATTACTCTCCTTGTTCAAAACCGTCGGGACATTTGTAGCAAGGTCATTTCTGGACTCCCGCATCATCGACATTCCGCTTTCTCCTGTCTTCCTGGAGATGGTATTCCTTTCACAACAGCGCCTGACTTCAAACCCCACGGAACTCGTAAAAGTAGTATAAAGCACTCTTTCCTCGAAACTAACGTGCTCAAAGAGAGTCGATGTGAATTTGTTTAACTCGCTGGTGGATATTTCGAAATTTAGCGATTCTTCTCGTGCAAGCGACAACGCACACGAGCCGAAAAACGAAGAGAATTGCACCACCATGGACAGCATTGCCTTGGAAGATCTAGGGCTGGATTTTACACTTCCTGGCTACGCCGAAGTAGAGCTTGTTGAGAACGGGAGCAATATGGCTCTTACTGCTGCGAATGTGGTGGATTATCTGCAGAGAGTCGTCGACGCCACCGTCGGGGAAGGTGTCCGGCAGCAAGTTGAAGCTTTCAGGGATGGCTTCAGCAGCGTTTTTTCTGCCAAAGATATGGATATTTTTACTTCTTCGGAGTTGTCTTTATTGTTCGATGGGAACGAAGACGAGGATTGGTCCGTTAAGAGTAAGTCTCTTGTCGCAAACGTCTACGACTATTAGTCTAACTTTACTTTACAACAGCACTGAAGGACTGTATAAAGGCGGATCACGGATACGAACCGGATTCAAAAATCATTCAGCATCTTGCCGAGCTAATGACGGAGTTTGATCGTGTCCAGCGTCGGGATTTCCTGATGTTCCTCACTGGGTCACCGAAACTTCCTCTCGGCGGTTTTAAGGGATTAAGCCCGCCCCTGACTGTTGTGCGAAAGCATGTCGAGGCAGGCACTAAGGCGGACGATTATCTGCCATCTGTCATGACATGCGCTAACTACCTCAAAGTTCCGCTCTATTCGAGCCTCGATGTTATGCGAGAACGGTTCGCTGTTGCCATCAGGGAAGGCCAGGGGTGCTTCCACCTTTCCTAGCCCGTCATCTGTTTATTTATCATTGCAGTGTGCCAGCAATGGACGCATATTCGTCTGGCGCCATTCGCTCCCGGAGCTCATCAGCTGTAAGCCATGCATAGGCTTGCCTGGCTTGGTTTACATGCCCCGACAATACAATGTGCTTGATATAAAAAGTCTGACCGTGTGTAGGAGGGGAGAGCGGTGAAGATTCAGATGTCTTAAAAGGGACGATACTCCAGTTGTATTAGCTTACCTTTGACGTGTTATGAATGTGATGCGCCACTGGAACTTTTCCAACTCGCCACAAGTCCAGCGCGCCCCCGAACGCGTCTTTGGCGAACCTGTCAGCACTCTAGCAAGTTGGGAGTCAGTAAGGGCAAGGCGGCAGACACAGCTCCGACCTCGTGGAGTAACTCTTCCTTTTGAATCAGCGTTGATGGAAGTGTCCAGATTTTGCCATTTTCCATGACCAAGTAAAGCGCCCGGTCCAGCTGCCTGTCCAACGACTTGAGGTCTGCGTCCTTCTTCGATCGGTCGCCCTGGGCTTCAATGCGGGCGAGCTCAGCGCCAAGGTCGTAGTCGTAGCGGCGAGAGGCAGCGGGCCGGTCGGGCGAGGCGCCGAGCTCCTTCTGAGCCTGGAGGAACCTGCGCTCCTGCTCTGTGCCGCGCTTGAAGTAGAAGTCGACGTTGAAGGGCCGCGCATCGGCCCGGTCGCGCTCCTGTGCCGCGCGGAGGTAGGCTTCCTCGAAGCGCTCCAGAGGCCGCAGGACAGTCGGGTTGCGCTTTATAAGGAGACCAACGCGGATTTCCGGGCGCGGCTTATTGGCGGCGGCCGCTGCTCTTGGTTTTGCTCCCGCTGCGGCTACCGTCGCCAGCGTCCTTCGAAGGTTCAGTCCCATTGATGGCGGTGTTGACGAACGACCAAGTCACAAAATCAACATCCAGAAGGAGGCAGGGCTGCGCGAGGTTTGTCTCGAGGGAATCCTGCGATCTAGGTGATGCCCCCCCACGCCAAGGAAATGGCAGGAGGGAAGCGTGACTCAAAGAAGATTTGAGTGTTTTTTATCTTTCATTCTAGTTGGACTTAGGGGCGATCATTGACAGTGCGCAGCGCCCCAGAAAATCGGTCAAGAAACCACATGCTATCCAAAAAAATGGGATACTCTTCAGTAGCTGCAAAATGAGCTCTAGACTGCTCCATTCTGGGAAGTTCATTTAAGTGCGACCAATTGTTTATAGATGGTTGACTGGTGATTTGTTGGATTTCTTTTATTTCCAAAGGAGATATAAGAAACCTCAAAAGAAATTCTTTGAGAGAGGGCTACTATTTGTATAAAAGAAATTTGAACCTAGGCTAGTTCATGGTAGACAGAAAAAAATTACAAACCGGCTCTGACAAGTCACAGCTGTCCCTCCCATTCGCTGACCCGTTTTCACATCGCAATCTTCCCCGCCCATAGCCCACCACCGACCTCGTCAGCCTCCGCACCTGTAGGTATCAAGCCCCTATCCACCCTCGGCATGTGCTTCCGATCCTGGTGAACACCATCGCTGAATTATTTCGTTGCTTCACCGTGGTCTTTATCATCCATACTCGGTTGGATTTCGTTTATCTCTGATATACACCAATTGGCCTCTTGGCCATGTGCGATTTACCCACATGCAGGCACGATTGAGTCGGGCACATTAAATTGCAGGGAGACGATCGCCGCTGTTGATTTCAAAGATCCCCGCTCCAGAAATGAGTCAACGACAGGCCGCGTACAAAAACCGCGGCATGATGAAGGCCGACGAGCTTCGACGGCGCCGAGAGGACCTTGCTGTTGAAATCAGAAAGCAGAAGAAAGAGGAGACCCTCTCGAAACGACGGATCCTCACTTCAGGTATGAATAGTCAGCTTGAGGACTCGGATGATGAGAACTCTGGAAGATCGATCAACCCTGTACGTGATTTCTAAGTGGCCAGGCATCCCCTGATTCGTCTTTGGCTCCAGCATGAGCTCGGTATGATGATTCAGAACGTCATGTCAGATGTCCTCGAGCTTCAGTTGGATGCAACTTCGAAATTCAGGAAGCTTTTGTCGAAAGGTCGGCTTCATATCATCGTGAATGTTAAGTTCCGACTTACACCCACTACAGAGCGAAACCCACCCATTCAGCAGGTCATTGACTGCGACGTCATCCCTCGCTTTGTGACTTTTTTGAGTTCTGATCACCCGGGCCTTCAGGTTTGAACACCCTCATTTTTCTTTGGTTAATTTTGGGGTTGGTTAGTTTGAGGCTGCTTGGGCTCTCACAAACATCGCTTCTGGGTCCTCTGCCCAAACTCAAGTTGTCATCCAACATGGCGCAATCCCAATCTTTGTTGACCTTCTCAGATCCAGGAACCCGGACGTCCGGGAGCAAGCTGTGTGGGCTTTGGGAAATATTGCAGGCGACGGAACAGCTTGCCGCGACCTTGTTTTAGCCAACAACGCACTTCTGCCGTTGCTCGAGATCCTCAATGAGGGGAATACCAACAAGATTACTATGCTTAGAAATGCCACATGGGCCCTGTCCAACTTTTGCCGCGGCAAAAACCCCCTCCCGCCATGGCAAGTGGTAAGTTGACTACTGCGACCGCGGGATGCACTAATAGCCTTTATCAGGTCAGCCCAGCATTGTCAGTTCTGGCAAAACTTATCTATCATGACGATGTTGAAGTTTTAACGGATGCCTGCTGGGCACTATCGTACCTTTCGGACGGAGCCAACGAGAAGATTGATGCCGTTGTAGAGGCTGGTGTTTGCCGTGGCTTGGTGCACCTCCTTGAGTGCGTGATGCTATTCTGATTCGTAAAGCAACATCTAACTCGTATTATAGGCACCCTCAACCATCCGTACAAACTCCTGCTCTGAGAGCTGTTGGCAACATCGTTACCGGCGATGATCGCCAAACCCAGACGGTTATCAATGCTGGTGCCCTTCCTCGCCTTTTGGCTTTGCTGGGGAGCCCGAAAGATAACATCAGGAAAGAGGCATGCTGGACGATTTCGAACATAACTGCTGGGAACACCGAACAGATTAAGGTTTTTCAGCTACATGTTAATAATAATCCTAACTTGAAACAAGGCCATTATTCAAGCGAACCTTATCCCTCCCCTTATTGACATCTTGGCTCGGGGGGACTTCAAGACTAAGAAAGAGGCTTGCTGGGCGATTTCGAATGCGACGTCCGGAGGGGTGAATGAACCCGAGATAATCCACTACCTCGTCAGCGCTGGGTGCATAAAACCCTTGTGCGACATTTTGAATATTTCGGACCCCAAGATCATCCAGGTGGCCTTGGACGGTCTTGAGAACATTCTTAAGACTGGAGACAAAGAGCGGGCCAAGACCGAAGGCCTTAATGTATACTCCGACATGATCGAGACTGCGGGCGGCGTGGACAGGATCGTCAACCTGCAGCACCACGACAACGAAGAAATTTACAAGAAGTGCTACTCGATTGTCGAGAAGTTTTACTCGGACGATGATGACACTGGGTTCGAGATGGCTGTCAACCCTGAGACGAACACGTTCGACTTCCCCGCGGACAACTCTAATATGGGTTCGGGGAACTTCAACTTCAGCTGAAGCTTATCCCTGCGGGGTGACAAGCAGAGATGGGTTAATGGCCTCTTTTTGCTGGGGTGGTCGCCACATTGGCAGAATGGCTCTGTTTTTTTTTTCGGGATTTCCTGCCTGCTTCTGTGGTTCCATTTCGTCAAATGTGTGTTTCTTCTCTTATTCCGTGTCCCTTCGAGGTTCTCGAGGATGCTTATGCAACCTGTTGAACATGATATTTTTCCGGTTGTGGCCCCGCCGAATTTTATCTTGGGTTACGCCCGCTGACAGGAGAGTTGGGCAGGAAGAGAGAACAACCGCGAACAGCTCGAAGCCGAGATTAGACGAACCGACGTGATCTGCATTGTTTACTCTGTAATGGAGCATGAGACATTCAACAGAGTCTCGGAGTTTTGGCTTCCTTATATTAAACGGCTTGGACGAAATGTAACCTAATTCAAATTGCGTTGACGTTCGTTATATAAACAAATGGAGCAGGTCCCAGTCATTCTTGTTGGCAACAAGATCGACTTGCGGGTCAGGACTTGACCAATGATGACTTGGAATCCCAGGTTACACCGGTCATGAACGAGTTCAAGGTTTCTAATTCTAAAAACCCCCTTGTTCGAGACCAACCCGCTTTATCAGGAGGTGGAAACTTGTGTAGAGTGCTCCGCAAAGCAGACGCTCAACGTCTCCGAAGTATTTTACTTTGCACAAAAGGCGGTGCTGCATCCCACCGCTCCTCTGTATGTTCCAGAGAGCACATGTTGAAACCGACTTGTATCGATGCCCTTCGTCGAATTTTCAAACTCTGCGATCTCGATAAAAATGGCGTTCTGGATGACGAAGAGATCAATGAATTCCAGGTACCTGTCCCGAATGAAGGAATATTTCTTATGAGGGCAGAGCAAATGTTTCGGCGCACCGTTGCAACGACAAGAACTCGAGAGCGTCAAAGAGGTTGTTCGCGAGAACGAACCAGAAGGAGTAAATGAATTTGGTTTGACGGAAATCGGGTTTCTCTTCCTTCACACGCTCTTCATTCAACGCGGACGACTTGAGACCACATGGACCGTCCTCCGTCGTTTTGGGTACGGGGACGATCTCTACCTCCGCGAAGACTATTTATGGCCAGAGTATGCACAATAATTAACACTCATGTAGGCTAAGCCCTAAAAGAATCCAAGTTCCGCCGGATTGCTCTGTGAAATTGAGCAGCGAAGGTTATCGCTTCTTCACAGATTTGTTTCAGATATTTGATCAGGTTTGCTTTGTGCCAATTTTACACCTCTGATTTTAGGATAAAGATGGAGCTCTGAAGGATTTAGAACTGGAAGAACTTTTTAGCACATCTCCAGGAAACCCTGGCTTTCCTCCGGTTTCCCCGAGACCACCATTACAGATAGTTCGAACTCAGTGACTCTCCAGGGTTTCTTGGCGCAATGGAGGTTAGTACCACCTCTATTTGTCCTGTTAAGTTTCATTAGCATGACGACCCTTATCGACCACCGTACAACCCTGGCGTACCTTGCTTATCTCGGATATAACGGTGATACGACCATGGCGCTTAAAGTTACCCGACCAAAGAAGTTCGATGCAAAGCGTGGGAAAGTACAGCGAATTGTTTTTCTGAGCTATATTTTCGGCGCAACTGGATCGGGAAAGGTACCAAATTGTTAGTGCCTCCACTCTGAGATTCTACAGACATCACTATTATGCGCCTTTGTGAATCGTCGCTTCCATCCGATATACACTGCAACGACAAGACCATACAGCGTCGTAAATTCGGTTGAAGTCGGCGGCGCGGAGAAGTATATTGTTGTGCGTTCGATTTCTCTCATTCAACTGCTGGAAGCTCACCAGTTGCAAAGATGCAGGAATTTGGCGCAAATTATGATATGGAGGTTTTACAAAACAAGAAACGTATGGAAGCTTGCGATGTCGTGTGCTTCGTGTATGACTCGGGCGATGCGAACTCGTTTGCCTACGTGGCCAACCTAAGGGTTTGTTGATTTCGCTTTGCTCCAGGATATTAAAATCTCTGTAGAACCGATTCGAGCTAAAGAACATTCCTTGCATTTTCATCAGCACGAAGAGTGACCAAGATTTAGTACCTCAGGTGTGCACCATAAAACGAAGTCACGCCTGAGTATTTGTGCTCAATTATCTCAAGAGATACGAAATTCAACTGGACAAATACTGTCGGAACCTTGGGCTCCCTGTCCCAATAAGTGTGTATCTGTTAAGAAAAACGCGCTCGCAGATTTGTTTCACGTTCTAGCTGAGGTCTCTATAAACCCGTACGTTATTCAGGTTTCTTCATTAGGGTACTAAACTTTGCCGCTTGTATGCTAGTACACTGGCGCTCCCTGGAGCCCTACCCGCAGCGTCTGCAAGAGCAATCACTACGCCACGATAACGGCCGTTTCCGCGGCCGTTTTGGCTGTCGCTTTTATGGCATATCGTCTTGCGCACAGGCAGGGTTCGAGCTCGTAGCTTGTTATATTTGGATGTCTTTGGATCTGTATTTGGTCGAGTTTCGGGGTGGTGTTAGTGCCCTCCTCTTTGATTTTCCTGGCGCCTCATGTGTCATGTCATGGTCGCCGCATTTCGTACGATAGAGTTTTCCATAATTGCACCCTCCGCCACACAGCGTCCACCGTTGGCGATTGCCACGCCCCAGCGGTAAGTATTGGCCCCGACGAACGTGAGCCAGCTTGCACGCGTGGTTTAATCCGTGCATGCGGCATACCAGGCATATTACGGACCATGTCCTACGGAACTTCGTATCCTGGGTCATATAGCGACAACTACGGGTCGCGTTACTCGTCTTCAACCCGCGGCCATGTTAGCGCCGATAAGCTGGATGAGCAGCTCTCAGTCCACATAAAGAAGGCACTGACACCAGAGGAAGTTGCTCCTAAGCAGAAACATGTGCGAGCAGCGATTGTTTATACTTGGGACATGAAGGGCCCAGGAAACGTGTGGAGATATCTTCAGGCGTACCCCATGCTCGGTGATGAGGTGGTCATCTTCAAGGCACTCGTGATGGCGCATAAGATCATGAACCAAAGCCATCCAAATGTATTGTTGAATCTATACCGTTTACCAGTAACATAATATAAACCAAGGCCCTTCGAGAAATCTCAAATGATCCGGCATGGCTCCGCAATCTGGGGAGGAATGTCGGCAGCTTCCGAGGTTTCACTCTGCACAGCGAGATTGTATACTAATGTTTGCGAAGGCTACGGGGGGCTCATCCAAACCTATCTTCAGTTTTTGCTTACCAAGCTGGAATATCATCGATTACATCCAGAGTTTTCAGGGTCGTTTGACTATGAGGAGTATGTCACACTAAAAGGAGTCGAGGATCCCAACGAAGGGTAAGTAGACATCAGATGCGACCCTATCTGATATGAATTTCTGAAGGTTCGAAACCATAAATGATATGCTGGAGCTCTTGAAAAAGATCGACGTTATGGCAAAGTACATATTCGACAACATACGCCCTGGAATTCCCGGCAATGAATGTCGCATCTCGGCTTTGATACCTCTGGTTGAGGAGAGTTACGGAATTTATAGGTTCCTGATAAGCATGCTCTCGGCGATGCATCAAAGTAAGATCTATCTGGTAATCTGCGAACTCGATGTAATTTTGTCCTAGTTGTTGGGTCTGTCGACGTTTTGGCACCACTGCGGGAGCAGTTTAACCAAAGTCACTATCAGCTTTATAAATTTTACTATGATTGCGCGGGTATCAAATACTTGACTTCACTGATCACAATTCCGACGTTGGATAAAAGCCCTCCCGATTTTCTTCAACGAGGTCCACCGAGGCTGCCTGCTCGACCGATAACACCCCCACCATCAAAGGCTGATGATGATTTGATCGCAAAACAGCAGGCCGAAGTAAGCACAACGGCGTACGTTGAAACTATCCGTTGACACATATTTAGCTGGAGGCTCAAATTCAGGCGGAGAACCAGCGTCTTGAAGCAGAGCGTAAAGAAGCCGAGGCAAGGCGAAAGGAAGCAGAGCGACTTGCAGCAGAGCGGAGGGAAGCTGAAGCTGAACGACAACGCCAGCTCGAGGCTCAGCGCATGGCCGAGAGTCAGCGCCTCCAAGAGCTTCAACAACAACAGGCACTCTACGAACGTCAGCGACGGGCTGAAGAAGAGAGTCTGCAGCAGGCTCAGTTGCATCAGCAGCGTGCTATGGAACTGCAACAGTACCAGATAATGCTCGAAAATATGCGGAACCAGGCAGCCCGCGATCGTGAAGCCATTGATATTTACGACAAGGTCCGCAAGATGCTCTTACATTAGTGTCACTTAATCTTTTCCAGCGTGTTAAATCCCTTGAACAACAAATTGCGACCATGAGTCTTAACTCGAACGATGGTCTTTTGAAAAGCCTCCAGGACGAACTGGCTTTGTGGAAGCAAAAGTATGAGGCACTAGCAAAACTCTACGCCCAACTCAGAAAAGAGCACCTTGATCTTCTCAACAAGTACAAAGAAATTAAGGATGGGGCGGGACGACAGGCTGATGACATTCGGAAGGAGCTGGACGATGTGAAAAACGAGATGAAGGTATACGGTCATTCAATTACCCAATCTAAAAGAATTACAGGCGAAGGCTTTACAATTGACCGATGTCCTCGTTGAAAGGGATCGGTTGAGGCTCGAGGCGGACAAGATTCGACAAAGCACGGAAGAGGAGTTGAATCGTCTACGAAAGGAGCTCAAGGATGCCAAGGACTCCCTTGTGGACTTATCAAAGAGCAAGAGCTCCGAGGTTTCGTCAATTGCAAGCCGGCTCAACCTTGAGAAGGCAGAACTTGAAAAGAGGCTCAATCAGGTCCACGAAGCCGAGAAAGCTGAGTTGGAACGGAGGCTTCGTAATACCCTTGGCATGGAGCGATCAGATATTGAGGAAAAACTAAAGCAGCTTCTGAAATCCGAGCTAGAAGAGAAAGAAAGGATGAAAATGGTTTGCTGAAATATATTGTGCTGGTGACTAAGCATTCCCAGAGCTGGCAAGATCAGCAATCCGGCCTTGCTGCAGAGCTGGAGCGGTTGAAAGCCGAGCACATCTTACAGTTAAATAGGATGATGGGTATAGATACTAATTGATTCTTACACAAAGTCTGACCCTCGCTTGTAGACAATATCCTTCAAACGTGTGTCGTTAAGGTCGATTCGGCTATCCTGGCCCTTGATGATGTAGCAACTGAAGGAAATACCACGGCTTCACCTGAGTATGTTTCGACTTTGTTGGAGAAAGTTGTCGGCCTTGCAGGAGATTTTGCTGCGAGTTTCATCCGCATGCTCGAGGTTCGGGCTTCGTTTTGTTTACCATCGCTGACTTCGGGTTTTTTTTCTATATAGGGTGCTGACCAAGCGGAGGCGATTACCACCTCGAACGCTCTTGCCGTTGGGTTGGAGCAACTTTTGTCCAACACCAAAGGAGTGCTTCGACTAGCTACTGACGACAAAGATTTAGAGGAAATAGCTGCGGCAGCCAAGGCTGGTGCCGTTAGTGGCAGAAATCTGTTTGATAAGCTCAAGTCGGCTGTTTTGGCTACAATTGAGCCGTCAAGGCGGCCGGAGCATGTTGGGGTCCTTACCAGAGAGGCAGTCATGAGCCTTTTAAACATTAGCCCGCTGGTGGAGAAACTTGCACCGAAGGCTGCGTTTGAAATGGTCGGCGGCGATATTGGCGACTTGGTGGAGAAGGAAATGCAAGCGGCAGCGAAGGCAATCGAAGATGCTGCCAAGCGCCTTCAAGACCTCATGTCGCTGCCTTCGACCGACCTTAATGTCCACCAGGCCGTTCTTGCGTCAGCCATGGCCCTTACGAACGCCATTGCGCAGCTCATCAGGTGCGCAACGGTCTCACAACAAGAAATCGTGGCTCACGGTAGAGGATCAGCCGGTGGCTCAAACGCGGCGTTCTATAAGAAGAACAACAAGTGGACTGAAGGGCTTGTGTCTGCCGCGAAATCTGTCGCTGTTGCTACAACGTACCTTGTCGAGTGTGCTGACGGACTTGTGAAAGGAACGCACTCGATGGAGCAGCTGATTGTCGCCGCTCAAGAGGTCGGGGTGGCCACCACGCAGCTCGTAGCTGCGTCCCGGGTTAAGGCCATTCCGTTTTCGAAGGCGCAGGACAAGTTGGAGGACGCTGCAGTAGCGGTGCGTGAGGCCACCAAGCTGCTGGTCAAGGCTGCCAAGGATGCCGCCAAACTTCGGGCAGAGCAGGCTGCTCGCGAAGAGATAGGCCAAATGGGCCGCCACGAGATCAAGATCAAGGAGATGGAGCAGCAAGTCAAAATCTTGGAGCTGGAAAAGGAACTGAGCCAGGCGCGGTACAAGCTGGGCGAAATCCGCAAGCAAAGCTACATGGAGTGAGCAAGACTGCCGCCACAATTCGTCCGTGCATTTTTGGCTACGTCCCTTTCTCGTCTAGCCTTTGCCTCTTGAAGCTTCTGTCTTTCTGTCTGCCTTGATTGAGCCTTGGCCTCTTGAGTCTTTTCAATTTGTTCCTTATCAACAACATGGCTCGCGGGAACGGCAAACACACTCATCCCGCCGAAATAGTCACGAAAGGTGGCTGGGCTTCGAACAGGAGAATGTGACATTCTGACTACACCACGGGGTGTCAACAGATTTTTTCTCTGTCTTAGCCATGCAACATGGCGACGATGGCCAAGTGCCTGGTGAACCTGGGTCGCCACCTTGGCGCGAAGGCCTGCCGTCCGCGCCGACGCCCGTCTCAATGAATTCGGGCCCATCACGGGCCTCGGCAGCCGCAAACTCGGTCGGATCCTCACCGTCACTGACGCCGGCTTCGCTGCCCTCCGCCTCGACTGCCGCAACACCGGCCCACCAGGGCCAGATCCTGTACTCGGACTACGAGTCGATCCGGCAGTACCTCTCCTCGTACCTGATCGCGCTAGCGGAGAACGTGCCGTACACCCCGGCCTCTGCGTCCCTTTCGTTCGCGGCGCGGGTGGCTCGCTCGTCGCCGCAGCGGGCGTCGGCGCAAGAAAAGATGTCCCGGCTGCCGGCTCAGCCATTCCTTGACCTCGCCACCAACGTCATCGACGAGATGAACCGACGCATCATGGACAACCCGGATGTGCCGTTCCTGCCGGTCCGGCCTGACCTGGACATGCGGAAGAACCAGGCGCGCCAGAAACTAGGAACCCTGCCGACCGCTCGGTTTAAGGTTTGGATCAAGCTGGCTGGGCCTATCAAAGCCACTTTTATCTCACCCGCCCGCAAAGGACCTGGCTTGCGACGTCCTGTTTGAGATCGAGCGGCGGTACCCCGATCATCCGTCCTTGTTCGAGTCCAGGCATGGGAACGTATGGTCCAACACTGTCTATCCTTCCTGCACACCTCCGTAATTGCCTCGAATTCAATTTGATTCGCGAATCCATCCCTTCAGTCACGGCAGGGCGTCAGCAAAGCGGCGTCTAACGGTGACGGAGCTCCCGCTGATGCCATGGCGCGAATGCAACATGGGTTTGAAAAGTTCACGGACGAACTTAAAGATAGAGTCAGTCGGCTCGAGCAGGAGCTGAGAGATAAGGTGCCAGTGTGTTTTGCAGCCACAACTTCATCCTCTCCCCTGCTTCATCCCCCGAGAGTCCATCCATCTGCACCGACTGAGAACCATCTTAGGACGCGGAGCTGTCTTTCCTGCGCCCAGAGGTCGAGGCTTTGAGGAGGCAAAACTCGGTTAGGCGCACCCCTCCCCCTGGCTAACCGCCGTAACACTTTTTTTTTACAATCCTCTCATCAACCAGGAGCTAAAGTCGGAAGTCGAAGCTCTCAGAGGCGCACAAGAGGACCTCAGGCAGGAACACATGCTGCTCGAAGAGGAATATAAGGAGCAAATGGCGGTGTGTAGCGGTGTCCACCTCCACCTTCTTGACTATTTCTTAGCTTGCCAGCGAAATGAGAGGCGAAGCGACAAGGTTGTCCGAGGAGCTGCGCACCCTGACCGCCAAGAGCGAGGAGATGATCCAGGAGAGGGCCCGGTTGCAGACTGCCATCGAGGTAATTGGCTCCGCAAGATTTTGACGTCGACTCTTTTTGATTTCGCCCTCCATTTCTTCACCTAGTCATCTGGCTCAGGTCGTCAAAGTTCGCACGGAGTTGCTCCGCCCGGCGATGCAAGGTCTCCAAGACCCGCCACAACAGACTTGGTTGTATACACAGTAATAGACCCTTCGCATGTCACATCATTCCAGTCATCCGTAGCGAGCTTGGTGTCTTCCGCAAGGTAAGTCACATTTTTTGCCGTCGCTTCCTTAATTTGGGGCATCAGAACTGCACTCCCAACAGATATACTGTTGTCTATGAAAGCTGTTGTACTTGCGTGCAAGAAAATCACCGAAGACACCGAAAACTACGAACGCGCCCTCTCCTCAGGAGAGTCACCCCCGATGCCGGCCGCGGACCAGGCCCGCTTGTTTGATCTCAAGGGCAGGCTATCGGACACGTTGCAGCAGCTAATGGTGTCGGCGAAAGCCCACGCTACGACCGCCCTACAGCTGCAGCAGCAGGGCGGCGCGGCTCCGCAGCCACCAGCGAGCGTACAGGACGTGGAGTCCGCGTCTGAGACTTTAACCACCGTCATTCTGGAGCTGACGGCCCTGGTGAATAATGGTCAGCACGCACAAAATAGCCGGCGTAGGGGGTCCGCGGCGGCGAATGCGTATTCGTCAGGAGGTTCTCCAAGCGTCCAGACAGGACAGCCTGCTCCGGTTGGGGCGTCGGCTGTTGGCCAGATTTCTTCGGTGCCAGCACTGGAGGCCCACGAGCTCAAGGTATTTTTGACCTACTCATATCTCATTTGGCCGATTGTTGGTCGGTTTAAGACAATTGACGCAAGGTCTCAATCTCCTTCCTCTTCCCACTACCTAATTTCCACGCAACATCCCTCGACCTTGAATTACCAAGGCATACCTCGAGCAGAAGACAGACTCTATCGTGAATGCGATTCAGACGCTGCTCGTGGCAATGAAGGCGCCGACGCTGGAGGCCGACGCGTTGGTTCAGATGTCCAAAAACGTTACCGGCCTCGTCGGCACGGTGGTGCAGGTGGCTACCCGAACGCTGGGCCGGCCGTCTGCGGGGCGGATCCGCGAAGACGGCGAGCGGGCGGCGCGCGACCTTGCCAATGCCAACGCGGGGCTCGAGAGCCTCGTCGCCGGCATCTCCCCGACCTCGCCGCAGTCGGCCCAGGTGCGGCAAAAGCTGGCGAGCTCGAGCTACGAGATCGCGAAGTACATCAAGGAGCTGATTCGCGCCGTCGACTGACCGTGTCACTCTTTCCACCCCGACTGACTGTGTGCCGACCTCTCTCCCCACCCCCAATACTACATGTGTCTGTCCTTCGTCTGTGGAAGGGCGGGTGAGGGAGAGGGGCGTTGGTTTGGGTCTGTCGTCCATCCCACCATCTTAGCAGTTTCTGTGGATGAAAGACGCTTGTGATTTTGGAATGGTAGATCATAGATATCACACTATCCCCGCATCC